>JAJHUR010072488.1:0-12603 GCA_027495735.1 Lutjanus campechanus | reverse complement strand
TGCGTGTGTGAAAGGGCACATTCGGACGATGTCCAGACCTGATTCTCAGGATATAGATTGGAGTGCGTATGCGAAAACAGCTTTGCGAACAGTTGTCTAAGACACTGAGGTGATAAGCAAAATGTTTAAAAACATTATATACAAAATGAACAGTAAACACTATTAACAGTATGTACCAACTAACTGAAAAATGAAGTAACTAACTTGTTTGTAGGTGAAGGTAGTGTGACTAGCATTGATGGGAAGTAAACAGATAGACAGTTCATAACATGGACATATATGACACTAGATTGTGCAAGTGGAGAGCTGGAACCTTCATACAAAGTGTTTCTTGTATGTATACTTTGTTTTTTTTTTGTGTCATATTCAACTTTTTTCTCTCATTCCAGTGACTTGAATCACAGCACACAATACGTCCAAGGCCTGGCTTTGTGCACTTTGGGCTGCATGGGTTCCTCAGAAATGTGTCGTGACCTGGCTGGGGAGGTAGAGAAGCTGCTCAAAACATCCAACTCCTACTTGAGGAAAAAAGTAAGCCTCATTGTTGTCATGTTTATATGAATACTTTAAGGCTTTAAAATCTGTGGTTGACTTTTCACCACTGCCAAACAGTTCACTCGGAAGTGAAACATTGTGTCAAAGGTTTGCCTGTTTCTTCACTGAGTGTTTTATTTGTTGACAGGCCGCGTTGTGTGCAGTTCATGTCATCAGGAAGGTTCCAGAACTTATGGAAATGTTCCTTCCAGCCACAAAAAACCTGCTGAGCGAGAAGAACCACGGTAAGTGTAAACGGTTTGTCAGGATGCAGTTGCTGGCTCCTGGGGAATCGTGCCGACTTTGCCCTATTTCCTTTCACGCGCAGCACTTTGCTCAGAACAGCTGGGCGGCTCATGTCCTTTTTACGGTGTCCTTTGCAGAGGAGAGTGGAATTAATGAGTCTGTCATAAACTCTGGGGCTTCTGTCTCCCCAGCAAAGGGGAGACGTTTGACAGGGAAAGATTTTTTGTAACGGTGCTGAAATAGCTTGATCTTCTTTGACATTGTGTCGCAGTGCAATAGTGATTGCTTCAGATAAAACAATTTGAAAATGGGAGTTTTTGTTTGCTAATTGTATAGATCATTATTGTCTGATCTGCAATGCAGAGCATTGAATAATGTAGGGATCTACCAATACCACCTTTTTTTTTGTTTTTTTTGTTTTTTTTTACATTTTTGGGTAGTAGCCGATACTAAGTACTGATACCAGCACATCATAATGCCACAAGTTACTGTGCTAATTTTGTGTTCCTCATTAAGCTGTGCATTTTACTGTGTACATTATATATTTCAGTAGGAATAATTCCACAACATTATTATGGTCTTAAGTTTACTGTTGCATACAGTGTTACATAAGATAATTATTTCATTCTGATTTACACCATTTACACTGTTATTTTAATTATATGTTTACATGTGTGGTATTTAAGTTGCTTCTTCGTGTCCGTCTTGCCAAAGAGCTAAGAGCTAATAAGTTCCTACCTGCCACTGTTTAGGAGGGACAGGTATGAGTGTAACAGCAGAGTGTTAACCCTGCTGTGAACCCGAGAAAATGAAGTTGTGTTTACTGTACTGTCACGCTGTTTTGGTGACGATTAACAGGAGAATACAGAGGAGTATACTAGGAGAAGTTGTAGCCCAGTTATTACTTACAGCCAGGAGGACTAAAACAACTAACAACCAAGAAAAATGGGTTGCAGACTGGTGGCAGCTGTGTGTTTTTTTTTTCTTTGTCTTTGGATTAATTAACCAAGGCATTCAACTAGTTTACTTCCAGCAGGACTTACTGGACAACGGCTGTGGTCTACAGGTGCACTCTGAGTTTGTTTCAGTTTTACATGGACTGTTGAATAATTTTACAGATAGTTGCCATAGAGAGATGCAGATTTAGACCGGCAGTTTAAGTTGAACAGTGCAGCATGTTGCTGTAGTCATTAGTGGATAAAGTTGAGGACGAGTCTCTTGCTGACGTGTGACGGTATTGGAGTATTTTTTATGAGTATGAGCACATGAGAAGATGGTATGATTATGGACATAAGATGCACATATATGCAACATGTTCACACATTTTCACACATCTAAAAATTAATTACAATATTGATTACTTTGAAAATATAAAGTCAAAAAGTGTCTTAAAATGTTAAAAGTAGTACATATTTAGGTCTGTGTGGCTTCCAATCTCACCTCCACTGCTTTCACTTAGGTGATGAGTTTTCAACCTTATAACATTCAGATCAGGTCACCTGGAAATGATTAGCTTGTGTGATAATCTTATAGATTTATGATGCTGTCATCTGATGTCCTCTACAGTTAATCATATATGTGCCAGTACATCATATTTTTTGACATCTTACTTGGGCTTCTGTGTGATTAGTCACTCTGGATACTGGTACAAAGAACTGCAAGAGCAGAGCCTGCATGTTGGTGTATTTACCAACAGTTGGTGCAGACACACCCTTAATTATGCATAACTTTGAGCCTTCATAGAATTTAAAGGGGTGAGTTACATAAAAAACAAAGACACTGTACAGTTGCCATGAGGAAATTACCAATAGAGATCAAAACTGTTTTAGTACCAGGCTGTAAACATGTTTATTTGTGCTTTAAAGTTGGGCATTATATGTGAGTTTCTATAGAGTTTGAGTAGCTTTTTGTTGGTGGCCACTTGAAGAACTGCAGTTTTGGCACCTCTGTGTTGGCTTCACTTTGCAGCCCTGGAGGTTGCCGCATGATTCCAACTGACAAAGCACTGTGTGGCAGTAACAAAGCATGTTTATTCATTTCAATGAGAACATTTTATTTGTACAGCAGTGTCGCCAAGGTGTAGGCTCTGTCAAAAATAGGGTCGTCAAACAAAAAAGTTGATCCTGGCTCAACTTTTGTTGCAACACAACAGCATTTGGCAATATATGGCATTGACCGATCAAATGTACATAAGTATATGTTTCTGCTAGATCACTTTATGATGTGAAGGAATAGTTCTGCTGTTTACCTAAGTTGCAGAATCTCTGTAAAGGCTATAATAAGCCTTCAGACTCATGGATCTGTTACTCAAAGTTACCCTTGGTTTTCCTTGGAGCCAACAATGCGGCTGAGAAGCTGCTCTCCACTACAGAGAGGATGTTCACAGCAGCACAGCCTCTCCCTCATTTTGTTACTCTCATAAACGCAGCAGACTGTAAAATAAATGCTTTCAAATTAATTAATTCATTAATTAATGCAAACTTTTTAAAAGAAAAAAGCTGCGAGCCATTTATCTTAATTGGCAGTTATGTTTCATATAGTATTTCAGTAGAATAAGAACACCAGTAAATTGTTATGCACACAGTATACTTGAGCAAAAGAGAGAGAGACACAAAAGAGAAAATTGTGCGCCCTTTTCTATCCATTCAGTCAAGAATCGATTCTGAATCGAATTGGATGCCAAAGAATCGGAATCGAATTGTGAGATTCCCAAAGATTCCCACCCAAATGGGTGATGTAGAGAACAACACTAGCCATTGTCAACATATTCGTTCAAAATAAGTAACCTTTACATTACCTTTTCCCCCAGGTGTTCTCCATACATCAGTTGTCCTTCTCACTGAGATGTGTGAAAGAAGTCCTGACATGCTGGCCCACTTCAGAAAGGTACAAACAGATTCTCTTACCTAAAGGACCTTAAATGTAGTTACTTATGCATTTGTCTTAAGCTCACGTCACATTTCATTCTCCTTTTTGCGTACACATTTCCTTTTAGTATAGCTAAGCTAGACAAATGTGTTAAACTTTTGAGGCTTGGACTACGCTGCTACAGGTTTTGTTCTACATTCAAAGTATGTCTCAGTCTTTTATCTCCTACCGCTGTCTTTTCCTCTTGTATTTCAACTGCTGCTGTACCTCTCCTCCTCTAGGTGTTACAAAACTGTGCCAGAAGCACCACCCCTCATGCTCATGATCTAAACATTATTTTAAGCTCTCTGAAAGTGAATGATTTCCAGTTTCCCCTCCCTAACATCTACCTCATATTTTTTCTGTCATTTGTCTTTGTTACAATTCCTGCATTGTGTTAGAATGAGAAGGTAAGAGTACATTCTGATCTCATAGCTGGTGCATGCTGTAATTAGTAATCACTCCTCACAGTCACCTCAGACGTAACCAAATTTGTGTTGAGTAATGTCATGTTGTGCTTTAATTTATAATTTTAATTTCTTTAACTTGTACAGTGATCATTATTATGTCAGTGTTTTGAATATTTACTAAAAGAATTTTTGGTCCATTTGTCAGATACATTCCTCACTATTGTTTTCAGTGTCATTATTTGCCTATTATGCAACTCATTTGATCACTGTCTATTGAAAAGCAGTTGGGTGGGTGTGTTTTCACATGATTGCCACAGGTGTTGTCACCAGGAACAGATGCTTCCCACTGTATCTGTGTCACTGTTAGAGAGTAGCTTCTTTGTTATGTCAGTAACTGTCTTAGGTCTGTATAATTGTGGAGAGGTGGTTTTCTGTATTGAGTAAGAGTTAAGAGTCTGGCAGATGTAGTACTAGGTCATGTTAAGACAGCAGAGTTCAAAGGTTTATATTGGTTTTCCTTTTTAAAATCCCACTCTGGCATTTTGTGTGGCTCGTTTGTCTTATCATATCCACAGTACAGGAGAAGATTATATCCATTTCAAGTGACCTTGTCTAGAGCCTTTTCTGTCTGGCATAACAGAAAGACTGGAAGCAGGCCGAAACAAAACTAAAAATAAAATAGGCCTTCTAACAACTCGCAGCCTGTTTTGTTTACATGCTGTATCTTGTTTGAGAGTGAGGTAGCCACCATTACATCAAAGACTTTCCAGGAACTGGGCGAATAGTTTCCATGGATATACTAAGGAGAACTGGATACAGCATTGGAGGTGGACCTCTGTTCATTCCTATGAGAGCTGCTCAGTGGCGTGTTGAAGCCAGGTTCTGTGTGCGATATTCCATGTTTAGCGGCCCATTGAGTAAACGCAGTAGAGACTCACTTCGGCCTGCTGCCAGTCTTTATGTTAAATATGTTCTCTGTACTGGGTTCATATAGATGAAAACGATGCCTTTTAAAATTCTGCTTTAAATTAAGATAAGACAACAAATGGTTTCCCAAAATAATGCAGTGTCCCTTATATTACCCCAGGAAGAATAGCCAATGCTTATGCTGGTGCTAATGGGGATCCTAATAAAGACATAAAGACATTACACTAGGTTTTTGATAACCTGTTTTAGAGGGCACTGACACATTGGAATTATATAGACGTTAAAATAAATTATTGTGACAAGATGTTACCTGTATTGACATAATTTAGTTTTTTTGTTGACATTGAATTGAACTCTAGTTTTAAAAATACATTGGTTGATTTAGCCATGTTCAGAAGTGTGTGTACAGTTTGTTTTTTCATTCAAAGCCAAATGTTCTAACCTAATACTTTTTTACGATCAAGGTTTTGATTTCACAAAAAATTGACTGTTTAATCACCCAGCTTTCAGCCATATTACTCTACCTCAGTAAACAAAAATCCCAACCCCTTTGCTCCTGATATAAGTTTGGCTGCCACTGTCAATGACAAACAATTATACGTTAATGAGCAACAATGTTATATAAATATTGAAGAGAAAATATGAGAGATCTACACAAAATATTGTGACGCCTCTCCTTTTCTGTTCTGTTGTTGGTCTTTTTGTAGCTGGTTCCACAGTTGGTGAGAATCCTGAAGAACCTAATCATGTCTGGATACTCTCCTGAGCATGATGTGTCAGGCATAAGCGATCCTTTCCTGCAGGTAAATATCAATATTTAAAGCTGTTGTGTCATAACAAGTGCTAAAAATGTCCTAATGCTGATGTGTAGATACATTTTTCACACTTCACTAAAGCAGGCAGTAGAAAAAGAGCCAAAATGACAACAGACCAACAGCAAGCCAGGAGTGGGGCAAGAGAGAGAAACCAGACTTTACCTCAGGGGGTCAATAAAGCACATCTCATCTGTCAAGTGAGCTGACAGGACTGAACTGTTCGTTTCTCTCCTCAGGTGCGGATATTGAGACTACTGCGAATTTTAGGCAAGAGTGATGATGACTCCAGTGAAGCAATGAACGACATTCTTGCACAGGTTAGAATTAAACCTAATAATTTATTTTGGCTAAAGGGTTCTCAGAATTAGTTTTATTCTGACAAATGTGTGGTGTTTGCACTTACAGGTTGCAACGAACACAGAGACAAGTAAAAATGTAGGCAATGCAATCCTGTACGAGACTGTGCTGACAATAATGGACATCAAGTCTGAAAGTGGACTGAGGGTGAGTTAATTTTGATAAAGGAAACCTTGTTATGTGCATTTTTAAATTATTTTTTCTTGCTTACATGCCTTTTATCTTACAGGTCTTGGCCATTAACATACTAGGTCGCTTCCTCCTTAACAATGACAAAAATATAAGGTAATTAATTCACCTTGATTACTTGACGTTTCATGCACTGAGTTGTTCAAAATGTTATTATTAATTACTGATTACATCTTTTCAATAAACTCACCATTCCAGATATGTGGCATTGACATCTCTACTAAAGACGGTACAGACAGACCACAACGCAGTGCAGAGGCATCGGAGCACCATCGTGGACTGTTTAAAAGACCTTGATGTGTCAATCAAGAGGTGAGTCAGATTGCTTAAAGTGTACAAATTACTTTTAATTACACTTTTTTATGTCTTTCTATTTAGCATTGTTGTTTCTGACCTTCATCTGCTTTTCATTGACGCGTAGACGTGCAATGGAGCTGAGCTTCGCCCTGGTGAATGGCAACAACATTAGAGGCATGATGAAAGAGCTGCTCTACTTCCTGGACTCCTGTGACCCAGAATTCAAAGCAGACTGTGCATCAGGAGTTTTTCTAGCTGCAGAAAAGTATATTACACACACAGAGACCTCACTACACAGTACAACTGTACTCAGCCGCTTTGTGCTTTTGATATATGTCTTATGTGACCTTGTTTGGTCTTGGTTGTCGAAGAGATTTTCAGCTCTTCATTCTCCTGTCTTAGCTCTTCCATCTCAGAAGTCTAGGTTGATAGGACCTGTTAGATTTTATGAATACCTTTATTGTCATTGTGCATGTACAAGGAGATTAACTGTGCTGGACCAAAGCTACATAGAGGAATGAGAAGAAATATTAAAATATAAATATACAATCTAAGCATAGTATGAATGTAAGCATAAAAATAGAAATATCAAATATTAAGATCTCCCACAATATTAAAAACATCCAGTATAAATTATAGACTATAGTCAAAGTTGTAAGAGCCTTTGTGTATTGTGTGTGCATAGTCCACAGTCTTAAATGTCTCTGACTGTAGTCCATGTAGCACAGGGTGTTGAGACTACACTTTAAAATGTCAACAACAGTGAGCAGTTGATTTAGACTTAAGCAGCAATTTTGATATGTAATGTGCAGTTAGTACAAATATGTCTGTACTGCAGTATGCAGCTTAAAGTGAAAGTAACTTTATATGCATGAATAAGCTACATGTAGACTTAATGTCAGTTATGCTTGTAAAGAAGGGATAAAAATCCACCTGTTGTGTTACAGAATACAGTAGGGCTGCAGGATTAATTGTAAACAAAAAAACAATCTTGATTCATACATCTATGCAATCTCATTTTTCCCAGTTGCTATATCAATCACACTTACGCAATGTAAAGCAAATCACACTATTATTATTTGGACATTCATGTGTACAACTCAGTCAGTGTTAAGTAACCCTACACAACACTCGCTGAACAAGCAAGAAGGAGACAGCCAGAAACAGATAAGCCAGTCTACTCGGAAGAGCCAGAAGTTTTCAAAAGGAAGGAGAAAAAGAGTGACACTGTGGAAAATCCCAGCGGCGAAGGCAAGAATGATGTGCTTACACTGAAAAAAGGAACATGTTTCAATTTGTTGAACTATTTTGCGTTTAAAACTGACAATAATGTACAAGGAGTCATAATTTGCAAGCAATGCTTTGGCATAGCTGCAGCACCACAAAGTAACATTACGAATCTCTATAAGCACCAAAACGTCACCATAAAAATCAATGAGTTAGCAGTGAAGGACAAACTAACTACATCACAAAATCCCAGTTGCTATAAGCTTAAACCTTACATTCTATTTTTTGTTTTATGTCTATATTTTATATTAATCATGATTGAGTATTCTAAACTAACAGAGGAAAAGAGACTTGAGGTATTTTTGTGACAAGAAACTTCGTAAGAATCGTGCAGCTCTAGAATAAAGTATACAACATCAAGCTAAAAGTCTGTTTGTTGTATCACAGTGGACAGAGGATGGCTAACGTTGAAATGCTGTATGATGATAAAATGAGTGATCCATCGTCTGACAAACTATGATGATACCATTTATTTTCTGACAGCATTTTTCTCCTGGCTTCATAGAGTTTAGATAACTTTCTTCTGTCCTTCCCTGAGACTAATCAGTGTATTCTTTGTGTTACAGGTACGCCCCTTCAAAAAGATGGCACATAGACACCATCATGAGAGTCCTGACAACAGTACGTACAATACAAAAACATTCCAGTGCCTCTGATACCTTTGATTTGATTTGATTCTCTGCGCTCATAATAATAAGCAACAAGTATACCTTGAGTGCTACAAATGATCTCATCAGATTCATTTGCATTTCTCATTGTTATCTCTGCTCATCCTTACAGGCGGGGAGCTATGTGCGAGATGACTCTGTTCCCAACCTCATCCAGCTCATCACGAACAGTGTGGAGATGCATGCCTACACAGTACAGAGACTTTACAAAGCACTGCTGGATGACATCTCACAGGTCAGAGCAGCTCTGGTTTGGGCCATGATTTGATTTAGGACATCTCCATCTTTGAAGCAGGCAGTCATAGATTTGATTATGTGAGGCATGGTTTATATTTCAAACTACCTTCAGGATGAATCAGAGTGGACTTGTGTTTGTCTGTGTTCTGCAGCAACCTCTAGTGCAGGTGGCGTCCTGGTGCATAGGAGAGTACGGAGACCTGCTGGTATCTGGACAGTGTGAGGAGGAGGAGCCCATCCAGGTACACCAGGAAGAACCACAGCCAAACACACATACAGATTGAAGTCTCCACTAAACACAAACCTCAACCTCAAACCTGAGAGAAACATTAGATCATCAGATTTTGTGTTGACAAAACCTGTTAGAACAGCCATTCCCAAGCTAAAGAATACTGTGGCCCAATTTAAAATCTGAAAATCCACCCAAATCTTTAATTCCAACTCTGCTCAAGACACAAGATGAAGACCCATTATATTATATATATATATGTACATACACATATACATATATTCCCTATACTCTTTTTATTTCATAAGCAGATTATTCTATATGTACATGGGCATACTGCAATCCAGTGCAAATTGATAATATCAACATACAATTTGTAAACTTGCATATCTTTCCATTTTAAGTCTTGTGCTGCCAATGTTGAGGTATTCAGTCAACTATGATTCCATGCCATTGATGAGATACAAGATTCCTTCAGGTGTTAATGTGAGGAGACACCAAATATGGTGTATCACCTGTTAATTTTCAATTTTGTTATCAAGTTTGAATTGACCATAAAATATCAATAACTAAATATTTACATTTTAAAAAGGAACTAATAAAGCAAAGCAATGGGATAAAAATTGCATTCATTTATCAGACCTTATTTAAAAACTTTTATCATAAGGGTCTCTCATGGCCCACGTGCAGTACCTTCACAACCCTCACTCTGGGAATATGTGTTAGAACTTACTTTATCTGCATTAATTAGATACAAGCAGACTTCATGTCAGTAATGCCTGTGAAGAGGGAGTAAAATCCACCTGTTGTTACAACATATTCATCAAGCTAAAAGTTTGTGGCACTACAGTGGATGGGGAATGACTAACACTGAAATGCTGTGTGACGATAAAATGAGTGATCCATCGTCTGACAGACTGTGTTGATACCATTTATTTTCTGACAGCATTTGTCTCCCGGCTGTATAGATGTTTACTTTCTTCACTCTTTTCCTGGGATTAATCAATGTATTCTTTGCGACTTTTTTTCTCTTCCTTTTGAATTTAGGTGACTGAGGATGAGGTTCTGGATGTGCTGGAAGGCCTCCTGGTGTCCAACCTGTCCACACCTGTAACCCGGGGTTATGCCCTTACTGCCATCATGAAGCTGTCTACTCGCTTCAGCAGTGTTAAGTGAGTGAATGGCCTTTTAGACGTATCCTAGACTTTGAAGTGTTGCAAACATTTGAGTGACAAGGTGATAAAATTCATTAGTCATAACCAATGCTACTTTTCCCCTTCTCTAACCTACACTAAAGTATTTAAATTTGTGTTTTAGCCGAATCAAGAAGGTGGTTTCAATATATGGCAGCAGCATCGATGTGGAACTTCAGCAGAGAGCTGTAGAGTACAATGCGCTTTTCAAGAAATACGACCACATGAGGTGAGACTGCATTGCACTCACCCAGAAATTACGATGACATCATCAGAACCACATTGTAGCAGTTCCTAGACAATGAAAATCCTCCAATGGGTGATTTTGATCCATTTTTTTGTCTCTCACTTATTCCCTGTGTGTTCCCTGACTACAGGCCAGCCCTCTTAGAGCGAATGCCCATCATGGAGAAGAGTGCTACAAATGGCCCAACAGAGATTGTTCAGACAAATGGGGAAACAGAGCCCTCTGTTGTGGAACCAAAACATCCACCGCCTGTCACCCAGCCAGCCAACCAGGTGAGGGCAGTTTTAATTACTGTATTATAAAGAATTTAAAGAACATACTATTCTTGGAATGAGTAGTTCTACTTTAATACGTATATTTTTGTGCTAAAATAAAAAGTCTTGGTTAAGTTGTTTGAGACAGTATAGACTTAAAAATAAATGCTTAATGTAAGTTTATTTATAATGAATCATTCTCGTAACTTAAACTCCAGCATTACTGTTTTCTAATTTAGCATATTATACCTGTTAGGGATGTAGCAATATATCAAATGTGGTGATATCACAATAAAAAAAAGTCTCAATACCATACTTCAGACTGTGACTATATCTACTGTGATATATTTATCATGATAGTTAATTATTTTGTTGTATTATAATTTTTTCATTTCATAAAAGGGCCACAAATGACTGCTATGCTCTGCATTGTTATTGTTTTGCAACTGTGCATACATGATTCAAACATTCATTGCCAAAGAAAAGTCATTCCAGTTTTTTCCACATGCTACGGTCATGGCAGGCTACTGTTATTTTCTTTTATTAAAGAAGGAAAGCAGAAACACTTGAAGTTAAAAGGAAAAACAGATTTTATTGCAAGTACTTCATCATGGTGACGTGTTGTCCTTGTTCCCCAGGCTAATGATTTATTAGACCTGCTGGGTGGTAATGATGTGGTGCCAGTGATCCAGACCACGATGCCCACCAAGCCTGCCTCAGCTGGAGGAGAACTGCTTGATCTGCTGGGCGACCTCTCGCTAAGTGGTAGGATGCTCTGTTTAAAGCTCTCTGTTATCCCTTTGAGAGCAAAGCAAGGACCTGGTATAAACCTGTGTTGTTGCCACCATTGTGAATGTGATGTGTCCAGCCTGCCCCTGCTCCTGTTTAGCAGTAACATTCTCTGGTTTTGGTATATAAAAAGTAAACAGCAACTCCGATGTGTTGTTGTCCCCAGGCGGTCCAGCGCCTGCTCCTGCTCCCTCTGTGCCCCCCTCCCAACCCTCTTTCCTCTTGGATGGCCTCTCCTCACAGCCCCTGTTTAATGACATTGCAGCTGCAGGTGAGAGTCTGTTGCTCCCTTTGACCTTCCACTCCCAAATATATAATAGTCTGTTGTACTGTGGTATTGTCCTTGGTCATTGTGTTTTTCTTTTCTTGGATTACCATGACACATCTACTTAAATGTTGCTTATTATTTCTCTAAATGTTTTGATGATCTTCTTGTCTGAAACCCCTGTACAGCTATTCCTCCTATGACGGCATACAACAAGAATGGGCTAAAAATAGACTTCACATTTGAGAGAGCTAATCCCAATCCAAACATCGCAGTCATCACCATCCATGCTTCCAACTCAACAGAGGCAGATATGACAGACTTTGTTTTTCAGGCTGCAGTACCAAAGGTAAGCAGGGACTGACATTAGGTGGCTAAATTGCAAGACATTCTAATGCATAATGGTGTTACAGATTTAATACTTACACTGTTACAATGTGTACAATATGTATGCTGAACCTACATGAATGTAATTTTAGGCCTTTAACATAAAAACTCTAAACCTGTCAGTACTGGAAACTAATCATTAATAGAATAGCAGTGTCTTTGGTATGTTTTGTTGGTATTCTGCTTTATTTTAGGAATGCTTTGACAGACTTTTGGGACCAATACCAATTCAAATCGCATGATCCATTTTGTATTTTCTTGCTGTTTTTAAATCTCCTGCATAAGAAATGCTATAAAAGCCACTACTTTGCTCTCATGTTTGTTAACTCAAAAATTATAAGATTTCTCTATACCAGTAGTTCGAG
>JAJHUR010072487.1:0-29184 GCA_027495735.1 Lutjanus campechanus | reverse complement strand
ACATACATAACATACAGTTCTAAAGCAAACCCTCTGAAACTTTATATTTGATTCTTTTAGAACCTTGAAAGAAATACCTTTGAAAAGTCACCATATTCATTACTAAAACTTATTTTCTGATATGCATTATGGAAAAGAAATATTATCATTTTCAATAGAAATGTATCTTTGTGCAATTGCCTCCCGTGCTATCTTCACCCTCTTCTGTTCTGCTGTTAGACCAACATCCTTATCTCTTTGCTTTGTCTTTCCCCTCAGCCCTTACCTCTGGCTATCCTTATCCCTGCCCCAGGCGTTTCACTGTTGTATGGCTCAAAGGCAAAGGTTCTTAAAATATGGATTGAGCCTTAAATGGAATGCAGGCCTATTTCTTGTAAGCTTAGGCCTGGAGAATTAATTCATCAGATGAAGTTGTGGCAGAAAATGTCCAAGTACCCAGCCCTAGGGATCTGAACCAAAACTTGGGAAGTTTACCTCCATATAGGAAATCAAATGCCTTAGGCCCTGAAGCATCGGTAGTCTTCCTGACTGCCTATTGCTTTTTAAATCCTCTATTCCTTTAGATCTAAGTGCCTATTTCTGTCCACCACTCTTTCGCTTTATTTCCCTCCTTCTCTTCCTCTCTTTCATTCTTTTCTCTTCTCAAAGCCCCAGGCTTCGCATTCCCGGAGTCCCCACAGAGAGCTTAACCAACACTTGTAAAAAACCAACACTCTATAAAAGGCTTGGCACCTTTTAGGTGTGCATCACCTTCCCTATCTCCCCAAATCTTCTCCAGCTTTAATCCCCCTTCCCCCACACTCTCTTCTCTGACTTTCACATAGTTTACGTGTCTAAACTTCTCTCCACTTCCACTCTTTCTTCCTATTTTCATGAACTATTTTGATCTTGACCTTCATATGTTCCAAGCTGCTACGACACCATCTATACTGCACATACATGCCAGAAAGAATCAACACAGGCTCGTTTCATCTGATTTTACAGAAAATATGACCTGGTGGCAGGCATTAAGCATAACCATATAGAAATAGCCAATCTTCCCAAGGGTCGCGTTCGCTTATGTAGGTCATATAGAGGCATCAGTACTGAATTGAGACTGTTTCATAACCATCAGATTTATTATTTAAGATTTTTTTTCAAGCCCTCATTTCTTAATATCATGACAAATATTGGTATTATCGCACCTTGAGTGTTTGGTATTGGTTACATACCTAAAGAGTACAGTCACAAAGTGTCTGTTACAATATTGATTATAAATGACCCACAATTGTTTATTTGACATGTTTGTAAACACAAAAAAGTTTGCAAAACAAAAAACAGCCATCTAGAAGATCTTTCAAATCAGAAATGTTTCTGTAGATCAGGGAACCACAATTAAACTACAAAGAAGACGCAGCTGTGCCACAACCACAACACAAAGCAGCAACATCCGCTGGATACACAAGGTGAGACGCTACTGTACTTTCCTCACAATACTGCGCAACATGATAGTATGTTTTAAGTGACCGACAAAAAACAAGAAAAGGGAGGTTTAAATGGCCCCTGTCTTTCAGTATGTCTCGAGAACAGTAAAGTGAGATATAGCTTCCGTCCTGCAGTCCTTTCATTTATGGGGGGGCTTCCCTCTCCCTGCCCTGAGTTTCACCTATCTAGCTCTTTGGAGAAACTTTGAGCTTCTTCGATTTTGTCCTATAAAAAATGCCTTCGAAGCAGTCTGCCGTACCTCCATATTCTTAATGCTGTTAGATCCTCATCTCTGTCTGTGCTTTGCTTTACTTTGCCTCTTTTTTAGCTTTCTCTCTCTCACTTAACTTTTCATTGCTAAAGACATTTCACCTCCAGTGTCCTCCAAGGATGTAAACCAAACTCTGGGGTCACATCCTTTTTGTAAAAGGTTTTACACCCATTTCAGTTGTTTTTGTGTTTATCTGCTTGCCCGGCTGCCTTTTACTCTGCCCTACCAAATCTGCTATGCCTTTAGATCTCTGTCCCTATCCCCTCTCTGCTTTACTCTTTCTGTTTTTCCCTTATATATTTGGAATCGCTTTTATCTCTTTTTTTCTTTCTTGCTCTCTGAACAATTTTACTCTGGAGGAGACAAAGTAAGACATGACCTCCCTGTATAAAGCTTGTAGATCTTTGGTGTTTGGCTCATGAGTGTACCTGTTTGCCTCCATTCCTCTGAATCTTCCTTTATCATCAACTTTCCCACGTCTCTCTTGGCATAGCTTTTATGTATTTTTCACCTCCTCTTTCACCTCCCACCAGTTTCCCCCCTGCGGCGTCTCTGGGCTTCACTACCGTTAAAAAAAGGTATCCATCTCTCCATCTATGCATCCATCTGTCATCATTCGCTGTTCTCTTTCCCCTGTCTCTATAAACAACTTCATGCTTGTCAATTTTCACCTGCTTTCCTCTCTCCTTTTCCTCCTACCTCACTCAATTTTGTCTCTTGTAATTCAGATATGGTTCAGACAGAGCAACTCATCCTTTCTAGGTAAAGTCCAAACAAACATCCCTGCAAAATGGTTATGGATTTGCACAGATTTGGCTCATTAACCCTCCCTTTTTCCCCCTTTACACTGACACCACAAGTCATCTGTGCCTTTTGTCACTATTCCCTTAAACCATGTCCTCTCAAATGATTGGCAGTGTGATATATATATTTTAAAAAAATCAAATTGGGAAAACAATATTTTGTTATTTTAACAATGTTTCCTATATTTCTAAACATAAAACATTTTCAAAATATGTTAAATAGAAGATTTTTGGGGGGAAAGTTTTCAAGTAGTTGGGGGAAGTGATCAATAAATAATTTAACTTCTGATATATTCAGTATTTTTTCATTCTGAGGAAGGCCAGCTATCTGAAAAAGAAAAATCCCAGAAGTATCCTTCCCCAGGCACCTTCTTATTCTCAAGCCTGTGCTTGATGTGTTTCTATATGAAGCCCACGGAGAGATCAGATGTGCACTGGGATTTTACCTACAATGAGTCTTCTTAACGTCAAACCTTGACATGTCAAATTCTGACAGATTTTTTCATAAGGGTCTTCACACTTCAAAGGTCTACATGTGATATGTTTAAGATAAAAATCAGATTTTACATCCATCTCTTCTTCGATTACTTTCTTTCCAATGCGTGAAGAATCGCTGTATTCCACTTTCTTTCTTTCTCACTATCATTTTTTCACTTGCTTTTGATATTTCTCGTTTCTCAGCTCATTAAATGCCTCACACCTATTTGACCTGTCAAGTCTTCCCTTTCCACCTCTATAGAAGGGCAGATACGTCAAGAAGAGGTGACACTCTTCGCTGTAGCATCAGCAGACACAATACAGTACACACTCCTCTTTCTTTGTATGAACCCGTAAGATCAGTGTTTGACATTTTCATATTTTTCACCATGTGATGGGAGAATAAAAGGTGGAATAATAGAGGAGTTTGCCACTGTTCACATCTGGATCATTGTCACAAATGAGCAAATTGTCAGGAGGGAGTTTAAAAAGAAGAGAGGGGGAGATTCGAGATATGAAATTTTGTTTTAAAGCAATTAACAAGTGTCATTATCCAGTGGTATGGCCACAACAACAACAACAAAAACATTTGGCTAAACCTTGCAACCAGCAACATATAAAGAAGACGCTGTATCCAAAGATTTAGTCCCAAAGCAAAAGGTTTCTATATTTCAAATAATAGGCCTAAAATAATTTAATCAAAACAATGGGAATCAGGAGGCCTGGGCAAAAAGGACAAAACTATCAGAAGAATAAAATTAAACTAGCAAACAAAAACCAACATAAACCTGACTATCAGACATCCTTTATTCTTTTTTGCCAGCCACCAGACACCAACAGAGGAATATTTAATGATTATGGACATGAATTACATCTGGAATTCTAACCAGCGACACTTTTTGCACAGACTCAGTACACTGTAGCACCTATGGACTGCATTATGACAAACATGGTCTGGTATAGATGGCAGCCTCTTGAGGCAGGGACCAGTTTAACATATTGATTTCATATTTAATTTATAAACTTCTGCTAAAATATTTATAACTACAGACTCCATAAAAGTATATAGACTCAGAATGTAGCTAAAGGACAACAGACATGAAGGGCTGAGCTGACATTTTAGAGAGTTGCCCCATTGACCACCATAGCCAATATATGACAAAAGATCAGCTTTGAGAAGCAGATTGCTCTATCCCATGTGAATGCATTTAACTGATGTTCCAATCTAGACAAATATGTTTTTTTCTGCTTCTAACATCATTTCATTTTGTTCATTTTGTATGTAGAACATCAACTTACAGTAAAAATGTTTTCTCCTGATAATATTTAAGGCCTTTTTATCATTTTCACTAATTTTCACTTTTAAGCAAAGCATATTTGTCCAAAAATATCAGCACTTTCATTGTTTTCTCCTAATAAAAAGACTGGCCTAACAAGCATCACACTTCTCAAACGGCTCTTTCGTTCGGCTATAACCTTTTACTATTGTGCCTCAGGCGTCTCTTGTCATTGGCTAAAAGCAAAACAAAACAAATCATCTTAATGTCAACAGTGTTATTACCACTAAGTGGTACTTCCCACATTTGCTCGACAAGGCCAGTGGTTGCTGTAGTTCTGACTGGATTATGGGCAAGGTGACTCAGCAGGTAACAGCAACTTGTCAGTCACACTTTCAATATATATTTTTACAGTGTTAATACAAAACACCTGAGGGAAAACTGAAAAGACGTGAGGGAAAGAAACAGAGTGGGAGTCAGAGAAAGAAAGGCAGAAAAGAAAGGAAGATGGAGTGTGAGGGGGAGAGATAATAGAGAGAAAACATGTGTTCTCAGTGTCCGGAACGCACCAGTAGAGCTGAAAATAGGGATCGGGACAGTTGCACCGTAGCTTCATTTGAGAGGACACACTCGACTGTCTGTTCTCTAAAGAACTCTCCTTGTACAGAGGCAAGGCCTTTTGGGAACATTGCTATCATCTTAAAAGGCCATCTCTGTCTCTCTCCCTACCTCGCTTTCTTGCTCCCTCTCTCTTTTGCACTCTTGCTTCTCCCCTCTCTCCTTGAACAGGGGGTGAGGCCATTAGGGAACAATGGTGATATCTTTAAAGGGCCTTCTGTGGCTGAGAGAACAGCACTGCCAAAACCCAGAGGATCCATGTGCTGAATCAGTGGTCACAGAGCACAGAGGGGATAGAGGGATTTAAGAGGGGTACGAACATGTGTGTGTTTGGATGTGTGTGTATGCGTATGTGTCTGTGTCTGGGCTCTATTGTGTCGATATTTTGTGTGAACTATGCCACATTTGGGGATAAATTTTGGATTTAAACCAGTTGATTGAAGGTTGTCTAGCTAGGGAACTCATGTTCTCACTTTCAGTCTTGATTAGGGTTAGGTTAAGGTTAGAATAAAAGCCCTTTCCCAACAGGCATGAATATATTTGTTGGTAATTTGCACAGAACTTTAAAGAAGTTGATTTCATGGTGTGAAATTGAGGCTTTCAGAGCACAGCTGAACTTTTGGTTCACAGGGAAAGGAGCCACAGCCGTTGCTTCAGATTTCGGTAGATGGAAAAAGACCACGACCAAAGAAATCCTGCAGATAACTGTTCGATTCAAAAGCTTGCAGTCAAGCACACGCAAGTTATAGCAAATATGCGGCTAACAATCTCTGATGATTAAGAAGAAATGCTGTCAAATCCACATTCAACATGGTGTCGAGAACTCTTTGTGATGAAATTTCTTTATGCATTTTTTAACATATTGGGCTCTTATCACATCATGTGTCAGTCTGACAATTGGTGTTATTGCAAAGTACTGTCATGGCAAAAGTTAACAGAGGCTATGCCAACAGTGCAAGATGAGAGAGTAGGATTATAGTTGTAGACTTCAACTGTGTAACTGTACTCTACAGTGAATCAAATTGTATTAAAAGTCTCTTTCCAAGAGCTGCTTGGCATTGATTTAACCAGGGTATTTACTACACTGACTTCTGAGGTGTCGGACTAACCTTTCCAGAAGGGCCACATTAGCCACTATTCAATATTTATTCAATATAAACTGCTTGATAGAGCTCACTGGTTTGACATACAGTGCTTTCATGACATATTTAATACACTGATAAAATCCCTTAATGCCTGGGAAGATTGACTTTGAGCCTGCAGAATGCAGTGCAAAACACTTCCACTGCAGAGATCTCATTGGAGATCAATGCATACAACACATTAATTGTGTTAATTGACTGCAATGAGAGAGATGGAGCCCCATTATAGCTATAAGAATTAAATCAACACTGAATCACCTACGGCAGAAAACTACTGCACTGCTCTCTACAGTCTGAAACTTTTAGCTGTGTTATACTTCTGTCCACCCACCGATGACTGATGTCACAGCTGGTGTTTTCAATTAGCTAGCAAAATACCTGCTTTGACATCACTCATTGGGGTATGATCCAAAAATGCAACATGTTTTTTTTTTTTAGTTACAGCCCATTAGGAGCAGTGCACCAGCAGTGTTACCCTCTGAGTAGCTCAGAGGTAAATTACATTTACACATAAAAGTGCCAGGACATAGAAGGCAGAGCAGAACCATGAGACCTTATAGCATATTGACAGCCAGTCAATCTAGGGATATGAAGTACAAACCAGACCAATACAGGCTCTTGACAGGATGGTATGTGGTCCATGTGGCATAAGTTTAAAGGTTAACTTCGGCATTTTTTAACCTGGACCCTTTTTCCCATGATTTTGTGTTTGAGTGATTAATGGGGGCAGTGAATTTTTAAATGAGACTGCTGCAACTGTTAAGACTGAAACTGAGCTGTAACAGAATCCCTACGGACAACTATGCACTGTCTGTATGTACTGTATGTCAATTAAAAGTGCTTGTTTTTGCCACTGATGGCTCAGATTATTATTGCAGGTGTCTGAAATCATATTGGAAAGGATCCCTAGAGATCCCAGAGAGAGATCTGTTTTAAAGATTAAAAGACCAGCCATCTTAAGAATCTTGCCAAACTAACCAGACTCCCTTTGCACAAATGTAATTTTAACATCATCATCAACTTCCGTCCACTGTTCCAACAACCACTCCCTCTCGCTCCTCTCTGGAGATTTTCACATGTCACACAATTGATTAAGCATTTAATTTGACCAAACCAGAGTTGGTGAATTTGTTTCTGTCAAGTTTACAAAAAGATGACAATGAAGATGATGTTAAAATTACAGTTTTACAAAGGGAGTCTGGTTAGTTTGGTGACAGCAATAACATAACTGTTTCTGGTTGAAAGAAAAAAACTTATCTTACTTACAAAAGGTCTGTCTCTCTCTGTCTTTAGTGATCCTTTCCATAATGTTATAAGACACTGAATCTGAGTGGTAAAAACAAGCACATTTGATGGACTTACTTTGATGGTGTGCAGTTGCCTGGAGGGATTACGGTGAATCTTAGTTTCAATCTACCAGCTGCAGTGGTCTCCCTCAATATTGGACCAATTTTAAAAATTGTTACCCCCATTAGTCACTTAGACACAAAAACATGGGGAATTACAGTCCATGTTCAAAAACACTGAAATTACCCTTTAACTTTGTGACCCTACTACCAGGGACAGCTGTGTAACAAGATATGATGATACTAACTTGCTGTTAGAAAGCAATCTGTGAGGTTGGGGTCAGAAAAGACACAATATGTACAACACAGACCACATGCACAAACACACCTACACGCTATGAATACACATGTACTCGCATAGAGCGCAGCAAAGCAATATGTCTGTAGAGGGAGGCTAAGAGACTGAAGAAACAGAGTGGCACTTTATAAAAAGGGACATAAGATGTTGCTAGTCTAATGTTAGAGTTAATGGCCTGGAAAGGGAGAGGGCGAAGAGACAGAGAAGCAGGGTAAAATGAGACAGCATACACATGCAGACACACTGATGTGTCACTTGAATAAATATGCATAAAGACATGTATGCATGTGTGTGCCTTCTTCTGTGCATATGCACACACGTCCATGTCTGACTGCGTGCCTGTGTTTATTTGGCAGAGGATAAAATGAACAAAGTCCCTGGCTTAACCATACATGCATTAACTCTCTAATGCCCTACCATGCTGAGAAACCATTCATACTGTTAAATTAGATTCATATAACAGCAGTTTCATAGACCTACTGTGTCTCATTTCACTCAAGTGAATGATAGACAGACATCTCTATAATAATAGGTATATTTGATATATCTATATATTTAAATACTGATATTAATGATTGCTTTGTTGATTATTTCCTTACCAAAATCAGAATCATAGAAGAGGATGAACTTCTGCCAGCTGTACTCAGACACCACTTGCATGATGACCTCATTGAGATAGACAGGTGGGCGGACCATTAGGGTGTAGTCATCTGTTCCTGGGAGGCGACTGGTTGGTGGGCAGGAGGAACGGGGTGTTCCCGCTGTGGAGCGCTGGATAAAGAGGTGGGGGATGTGCATGGCATCGGCCAGAGTCTGAAGGCTGCCTGCTGACATGCAGCCGATCGAACTGACCAGAGCCAGAATACCACGGTTCATCAGCTCACAGGCTGAGGGAAGAAAGAGGGAGAAGGCAGGAGGAAAAAACAAAGAGGAACCATGTTATTTTTCAAAGCATACAAAGGGAATTATTCCTCAACTCATTCCATGCCAAAAATCACCGGTGGTAAGAATATCTTTAGGCAATACAAAGTCATAGCTTTGATCATAGTAATTATTTGTGGTAGCGGTGCACCAAGGCATATAATTCTTATTCTACAAGTCACCAAACTACAGTACCGACTAAAATACAGGGAAATTCTTAGCAAGCTGTTCTTGCTGGTTTTCACATGGATTACATATTTTTTTTAGGACCAAAGCTGTTACAGTCATACACAACCTGCTTTGTGGTATGTACAAAGAGGGGGCATGAAAACGGAGAGGGAGGAAACTGGATACAGAGGTATACATACAAAGGTAAAGACAGCAAAACAGATGAACAGACAAAAAGTCACTATACAAGAATAGACTGTTTTTCCAAGCGCCCATGTATTAGAATATTCTGAGTCATTCTATCAATGGTTGGAGGCATAGACACAATAAGAAATGTGAAAACTCAAGAGTCAGTGTTTGTTGCCATCCACCTGTGAGCCGTATTTCCACTTTTCAATACTGACAAAAGCAACTATTCTAGCTATTAAATCAAAGCTAAGTGAGGCCTTTAAGCCTGAAGTGTGGCAGAGTCGAGTCAATGTTCACATTACTGATTAACCTTCAAGCTACTTCATAAACAATAATACAATATAAAGCAGTCTAGTATGGAAATCTATTAAAGTATGCATCTATAAAAAGTGTGTTCAAAGCTGTATTATAAAACCATGCTGTAAAAGATGCCCTTCTTGCCAGACAGACTATCCACAATCCCCCAGTTGTTTGTGCTCTACTGCCTAAACGCTTCTCAGCTCTGAGACACTATCTGTGCTCATTTCACCTCCTTTTCCTACCTTCCCTTTTTTTTTTATCCTTCCTAGACCTCTAGTGCTGTCAAAAACACCTCTACCTCCTACCCTCTCAACCCACTCCCCTGTTATCTCCATTCTTGTCCAAAACAGCCCCTCTGAGTGCTTACCTTTCAGCCCCAATCATTTCAAAGCTGCAGTCTTGCAGTGATTTTCATTTTAGTTGCCTTATAGCACCACTGAATGTTGTACACTGTCCTCAATTTGGAGTCATCTGCCTTCCTCTTCCACCTCCTTTCTAACATCCCTTCTTCAGCACCTTTTTTTTCCCATTCCCACCCACCAATCTTTTTCACCATCTTTACTCACCAGCCGTTTTCTCCATCTCTATCTCTTGTTTACCCTCATGGCAACACAAACAGCCACCTATCTGCTTTCCTTCCCTCAATCCAGACTTCTTGTGATTAATCACCTCTGTATCACTTTATTTTTGTACACTTCTTTGCCTCTCTCCATCTGCTCTTGCATTACTTTTACCCACATGGCCAGACACATTTTGCTCTTATGCCCTTGCCCCGCTTTTCCATTCCTCATTTATTCTCATCCCTATTTCATCCCTCACTTCTACTCCCATGCTGCGTCCTTCACTGTGTGCTAAGCACCAGAATGTGTTTGTTTCACTTCAAGCTGACTAAAATCCTGCCACTGAGTCACTGAGTACAGCAAAAAGTAGTGAGAAAAAAGTTTAAAGACAGTACTGTCAACACGCGCACAAACACACACAAATGGTGCAATGGCAAAGTACAATGACAAGAAAGCACAATCTAAAACACACAGTCAGCCCGTATAACGCCACACGGGCTAATCTGCCGACACTGCAAAAATAAAGCCAGAGAAAGAAGAAGAAAAGAAAGAAAGGAAGAAAAGCTTGAGGAGACAGATCCATGGTGCTGAGAAAAGCAAAATAAAACCTTGTACTGTATATGTGTGTGCATGCGCATGTGTGTGTGTGTGTGTGTGTGAGAGAGAGAGAGAGAGAGAGAGAGAGAGAGAGAGAGAGAGAGAGAGAGAGAGAGAGAGAGAGAGAGAGAGGGAGAACATGAGAGCTATACAATATGACAAAGTCTACTGTGTCAACTGGTTGCACAAAAACAACCTAATGAGTTGAATTTCAAAGTGGCTTGCAAGGACAAATTTTCAATTGTGACAAATCCAAGCATGTCTGTGTTTGTCTGTGCATTAATGATGCACAACATGGGGTGACGCAACAACATGGTGCACTGCTTAATTGCTTTTGTTGGTTAATTACATAGTTCAGGCATTACTGATTTAATTTGGATACATAACTTTTGAGATGCACAAGTCACCCTAAAACTAAATTCATGTGAGACTTTAATTGTATTGAACAGTCTGCGGTTGCAAACAAAAAAGCTTAATGCACCAGATTAATAACATGGTCTACTCAAACAAAAAAAAAAAGTCTCTAAGGTAAATTGGTTGCAGTTGTCACTCAAGTCTTAAGCACTTCACTGTCATGAATCTAATTTGGAGGTAATAGCTATAAATATATGAACACAAAACCCGTTCTGTAATTAATTGGCAATAGATTGTTAGGAAAGATTTTCCTTTTTAGCAATAGCTACAGGGTTATTTCACGCAGCCATTTCCTCATGCATTGATGTAGATGATTAATGAGTGGAATCTAAAGCAATTTCAATCTCACTGCCCATTGTGCAAGTCCACATTTTGAGGAATTAATTACAGTGTAACAATATATGATTAAACTTCACTAAGACTCAGCATACTGCTTAGTCATGGCCATTATTCTTAAAATCAATGAGCCCGGGATTCATCTCCTATCTACTACCATCTTAATGTTTGAACATATGCCCGTGGGTGTGTGTGGGAAGGTACACCGTTTATTTATTTGTGCCTACGTTGAGTGTGAATGCATTTTCTGCCCATGTATGTGAGTCTGCATTTCTCTGAATTTTTGAGCTGAATAAGCCAGTCATGTATCATAAGCTACATTATCCAGAATCCATACCCCTATTATAGCAGTCATGCTAATGCTTTAGCCGCCTTGCCCAAGTCTAGCTACAGTATAGCGCATTAGCTTAGCATCATCAAGGCTTTGGCTAATGGAAGGCTTTGCTAATCCTCTACTTATTAGGGCACTTTGGAGAATTAGTGCCCTCATCCCCTCTACATCACACACTCTTAAGTCTGCAGGGGGCTTCTGAGCACTAGGCTCATTAATGCTCTTTGCTAATGACTTAAAGGGTCCGTTGCGTTAACCCAGCCCAATGTTACATGACTCTGAAGTATGCAACAGTTAAAGGAGAGGGTTAGAGGTGCTGCTGCAGCAAAACATGTCTGTAGAGTTTTACAGTACCTAAAGAATACAGTTTAAAAGTCTTTAAATAATCTGAAAAAAAGTCCTGCCAGAGTATGAGTTCAGTGTTAAGCAGTACAGATGGGTATTGTTTCCTCATACTTTGCCAACACTTTAAAACATAACCGTCTGTGTACAATGACTGCACTTGGAGCACAAAAACAGATTTGGACCACAGAAAGAGAGGTGTGTAGGAGTGCAAAGAAATACAAACTGTAGCCATTTGGAGTTTTTCGCCTATCATCCTGAACCATAACCACCTACTACACCGCACTCACTCACACACCACCACCATCATCGCCAACCCACACACAAGCACGCTCACACATCTAAACCCCTCCTGTGCACGAGCCGTACACTGACTCATGATAAATCATTCCGGGATCAATCTCGCTAAAGCAGCTAGGACCTGTCAAGCAGTCATGTAGAGGTGTTTATTTGAGGGATATATGTGTCAGTCACACAAACAGACATGTACACAGCCAAGAGTTCAGACTGCAAGTCTCAGGGACTACAGTAGGGCTCATCTACTTTGTTAATGTATCTGCTTTGTGTTGACTTTTCTATTTCGCTGGCAAATTGATTGATCCTGCAAGACCCCAAACCTCTGTTGGGACTTGCAGACTTGCAAAAGGAGATCAATCAATTGCTCCTCATGGTTTTTCATATATTCAAAGTATATTGAATTGCTACCTCACCCTGGTCTTTACACATTGACATTTTTGATGCATGTTCTGTACGTCAGTGTGTAATGTACATTGTCCTGCAACAGAGCATGTTATTGAGCTCTTTCTTTCTCTACAGCTTGTTGGTCTGTCAGAAGAAATGGACTACAAGCACTTCACCTGCACCCAGGTGTGACCGATTCTTCTCTCTATCTGCAGCTCTCCAAGCAGCTCTCCTCCCACCACACACTCACACACACTTTATCACACTGATACCCAGTCCTCCAGTTTCTGTGGCCCAGTGACTGAGGATGGAGAGGAGAGGAAAGAGAGAGGGGTAGGAAGCAAGGAAATCAATACCTGAAGAAAAACCAATAAAAGAGAGTCTGTATGCCAGTAGCTGTAGAATAGCTCTTCAGTTAGACAGTGTAAGAGACTTAGACAACACTACTAACACAGTTTTAAAAAGGGATGCACTGATACCGAGAACAGGTGAAAATGTTTACATTTGAGTACTGGCCAATACTGATTACTGATACAAGTACTTAGTGGGACAGTTCACCCCAGAATCAAAAATACATATATTTCCTCTTATCTATGGTGCTATTTATCCATTGAGATTGCTCTGGTGTGAGTTGCCATAGAGATGTCCTCATCACTCCATTATAATGGAATTAGTTGGTTCTAGTCATGTGGTGCTCAAAGCACTAAAAAAATACATTTGAAAAACTCAACAGCAATGTCTCTTTCTAGAAATCATAATCACGTTGTTCAAAATAATCCACAGACCTTGTTGTGAGCAGTTTCATGTAGAAACTACCTTCTTTCTGCTGTGGAAAGTCTACCGGAACTACTGTATTTTAAAATCTAACAAAACTACTTTCTTTAAGAAAGAAAGTACTTTCTTTCTTAAAGACAGTGTTTCCTACATGAAACTGCTCACAACAATGTCTGTCTCTTATCATGAGTAACTTGGTCATGATTTTTAAGAAGGAGACTTTGTTGTTGAGTTTTTGAAAAAGCCGTACAGTTTATTCTGTACATAATGTATATATAGTAGGAACAGTTCCGGACATGCAGAATTAAGTTTACTGTTACAGCACTTTAACTATTATTTTAATTATACATTTACATGTGTAGCATTTAAGTTGCTTCTTCCTGTTCCCCGTGCCTAAGAGCTAACAGGGACAGGTATGAGTGTAACAGTAGAGTGTTTACCCTGCTGTGAACCATAAAGAGTGAAGTTGGGTGGACTTGTATTGTCATGCCATTTGGATGAAGACTGACTACAGAGTAAAGAAGAGTTTACAAAGAGAAGTTGTAGCAGCTTATTACCCACTGCCAGAAGGCCTGGAAAACATAACAATCAAGAAAAGACAGGTTCAAACTTGTGGCAGTGATGTTTTTTTTCTTCTTTGTTTTCGGATTAATAAGCCAAGGCATTCAACTAGCAAACTCCAGTGGGACTTACTGTACAGCAGCTGTGGTCTACAGGTGCACTCTGAGTTTGTTTCAGTTTTAAATGAACTGGAAAACAATTTATGAACAGTTGCCAAAGTTGCTGCAGTCATTAGTGGATGACGTTGAGGACGAGTCTCCAGCTGATCATGACAGCGCGACCAAGAAAAGAAGGCAAGCATTAGCAAACTCCTTCAGCTCTGCATCATGTTGCTTCTTTAGATGTTTTACTAAATTAATGCTTGTGTTGAAGCAGCTACATAGTAGCTAAGTAGTTTTATGAGTAAAAGTACATGAGGACAGTATCGGACTGTTACCTGATGGTGGTAGCAGTATCAGTGCATCCCTAATGGAGTAAAACGTGTTATGCATCATTAGTAATGCATGCTTTAGTTTCCATGTCTCATTTTAATATCAATTTAACACTGGGCTAATACTAGCAAGAAAGAGTGAATTGGGTGTCCCAGTGAAAGCTACATTAAATCTGAGTACAAATTACAAATAAAATACACATTTTTGACTATTTCACTCAGGTGTAATATCATTTCAAACTGTGAAATATCAATCAGTGTTGCAATTTCTTATGTTCAACGGCGTTAAACTGTTGTGTCTGTTTGTTGTTTATATGGTTATTAGCTACCGCAACCTTCTATCACCAGTCTGCCTTCATGTACCTGCATGAATGTCTTTCAATGTGGTTTTGTTGAAGATCTTAGATGTGACCCTATAGTACAAAGGTGTCCTGAATGATGCTTCCATTACCATTGATACTCTCTGTTCTTTTGACTGTTGTTCTGCATATCTCTCAATGATCTCAATATCTTTGTAATTGCAAGCTTATATTCTGTTTTTAGGGTGACTTTGTAACATCTGCCCAGGGACTACTGATGAAAGCCTCTTGGTTAACTCTGATGCGTTTACAGCAGTGTTTATTAATGTGCACTTTCCTTGTTAAATAAACCAACAAACAATACATAAATAAATAATAAGCCTGCCTCATTATGTCACCTGTTTGGAAGTATTTATGCTAAAAAAAGGGAAAGAAAGCAAAGCCACCAAATGCAAAGTGCTCATTGTGGCACATCAAAAACTCTAAACTGCACGTTCAAAAGTGTCAAGTGCATTTAATTTTACGAGACAAAGCAGGAAAACACAAATCTGAATGGATTATTAAGAAGTAAAATACAAAGCAGCACACAGTAACACAGACAGATGTGGTTGTTTTTTGTTGGTGACCACTAATTTTCAAACACAGTGTAACTTCTGAAACTTCCAAGTTTAATATTTGAGACCAAATAAGAAATAAGTTTTCATGAGATGGAGTCTCCAAAGCTCAGCACTGACACAGTAGTTTGATATGGCAATAAAGATCTAATTTTTGATATATTACATTTAATCAAAATGGTATTTAGAAACTTAGATGAGAAGATTACAGCATGGCTGTTGCTTTGTCCAACTCGTAAATTACAGGTGAAATATACAAGTTTTTGCTTCAAATGTAAGCAGACAGCTATTTGCTTAGTAAAGATTTTGTAGAGTAATGAGATCTTGAGCAGAGAGCTTGTAATCTGTCAGTTTTCAACCTGGCAGCCTGAGGATTAAGTTATTCATTGTACAGCTAAACAGCACACTAAAATATGTCTCTGAAAACATTTTAGGTGAGAATTAGGCAATGCAGTAACAAAATGTTGATCCATATTAGATCAGCATTGTCTAGTTTGGTCGGAGTTTCGGGGGCCTCTGATGAGAACGTGACCCAGTAAAAGTAATCAATGAATGAAAGTAATTCATTTTTACCGTCTGTAATATTATACTGTATTGTCATCCAATAGCAAAATGCCTGGCAAAGGGCTATTTTCCAGTTATATCAGCAACACGTTTATTGATTTATCTTTTCAGGTTGTGGTAAGCCAATATTGACAGCTCAATATGTTTTCTGCATGAATATTTCATTATGTAAAGCAACAATGAAATGACAGAGTATCTGCTGACTGGAAGATGTAATCATAATCAAGTATTTAATTTCATCAGAAATTCACCGACAGAGTGAGAGGAAGTCCTGGCTGGTCCCCACAGCACTGACATAACCAGGGGTGTAGCTCCACGTCTAGAACTGTGTGTGCGCACATGTATTTCTGTGTGTGGATGACCTACTTGTGTCTGCGTATTGTTTCATGTATTGTTCCACAGCTCCAAACTGCTGCCATGGATTGTGCCATACACGGCTAAGCACTGAGTGGCAGAGAGAGATGCTTACTCACACCACTGGCAGGCTGAAAATATGCTCTGCTCCATATATGCCTCTGTGTGTGTCTGTGTGGGCCGTTGGTTTGCTGATATACACTCCTTGAGGGAATTAGCACTAGAATTAATGTGGTCAGGGAGGTAGAATGAGCAAAAGATAACATGCCCTTTTCGACTTTGTTTCTCTTGAAATTTATCACTCTAAGTTCTCTGACTTCTGGCGCTTTTTGTTGCTGAAAATACCAGGCCGATGATTTCTCGCAAACACAATCTGTTCTTATTCCTGCCCCCAGTACGCCTCCCCACCTCCTACCCTGTTCCCATTAACATTTAATGGACCCCCTTTGGTCCCTTCATCTTGTCACATTTAACATCATCTATTCCTAGCTAGCTTCAGTCTTTGTGCCCGCGAGATGTATACATCCTCTCTTTCAACCAGCCGCTTTTTTGTCTTCTCTGTAACTCTATCTGTGCCTCCTCTCCTGATTCCCTTTAACTGCACCTCAATTCAGCACCCTTTACCACTATATTTATCCAGTTACTGCACTCACCGTTATCACACTCGCCAGATGAATGCTCCTTTTCCCTTTTTTCCAATCCCCATCTCTCCCTTTCCCTGTCTCTCTCTTTCCTTTAAACTTTCACTTGGCTGCTATTCCTACTTGGCCATGTCTCTTCCTTCCCCCCCCCTTAAATAGCCCTTTCTTTTACACCGTTCATCTTTCTACCTCGTCCTCTTTTGTATTCCTTCTCTTAGCCACTCCCTCCTTTTATTCAACATGAGTCAACAGTATAATTTTCCTGGTTTGTAGCTCCCAAAGTTGTTGAGCACGACAGATAAATGCCTCCTCTCCACACTCTGCTCTCCCTCCTCTTCTGCTCACTGATCTCTCCTTCCTTCACCTTTTGCCACCCATCCAGACTCAACTAAATCCTTCACTCCATTATCTGAGATTGGTGCATGTACAGTAGATCATTCAGGGCTAGTTCATTTTTTTCTGCTTCCCTCCATCCATCTCACCATCCATTCATCCATCCATCAACTCAATTGTTTGTTAAATCCAATTAAACTGCACCATGTGCACTTTTACCTCTAGTGCCTACTTCATTCTCTCTTCATATTCTACACTCCCAATTTCATCATCCACCCATCCATACCCTCTTTCCCTTATCCTTTGCTTTCACTTTATCACTTTATCCATCTAGTCCACAAGTAGTAATCCACAATATGCCTTTTTTCACAGCAGCCACTGTCACATAAAATAGTAGGGTAAACACAGGTGTTACCAATGATACTAATTAAGGGTCTGCTCCAGCAGGTCTAACAGACTCAGGGTGATGCTATTGTGGATGTTGGCTAACTGGAAAGGCTCTGCCACACTAAACGGAGTGGGATCTTAATTAGTAGTTAACACCTGTTAACTACAAAATTGATTCTCTTAAGTATCATGAGTCTTTTTTTTTTTAACAATTCCTGAATATTTTTTCATTGCTGGATAGATTTTTATATAGTCCGTTAGCTTGATGCTAACACATAATGGCAATTCCCATTAAAATGCTTATGGAAATAATTAGCATTACAGTCACGATAATATTGTCTTAACAAACCAATCCATTTCATTTCACATGCTAAACATAAAGCGAAAAGATTGCAGTTTTTCTGAACTTCCTCTCATCTTTCTCGTTGAGTACGGTATGAATTTTCAAAGAAAAGATCTGCAAGAGAAAAAAGTGAAACATCTGAACATAGCTTACCTCCTCCTGTGCTCTATGAAAGGGCAGATATACTCCAAAGGCTACATGTAATTGTATTCATTTTTATTCCCTCCTGCTGCTTGTCTGCACTCTTTTAGTATCATATAGCACTCTTTTTCTCCTGCTGATAGCATACTGTGCACACCCGTTGTCCATATTCTCCAAGTTGTCAGCAGTTTTCTTCTATGTGTTTTCCTCTTAGTTCTGTACCCCGCTATCCTCCATGTCACACTAAATTACCAGCGGCTAATGGTGGCAGCAGATCTTTTTCATGGGTCACACAGATTTTTATCAAGCACAAAGAAGGTACGGAATCAAAATGAGGTGCACTGTGATCAGACTTGCCGTGAGAGGCCTTGCATCTGACTGGCTCATGGTACAACAGTTTATCCTCTTGTTCATTTCTTGTTTCCTTGGGCTATTCCTCCCTCCATCCTCCCTCAATCCATTCAAAGAGACTTGACGCTGTGTATATCTTTGTGTCCGAGCTCTATCCGTTGTAAAGTCAAGGAGATGAACGTGTCCCCTGGGAAAAAAACACGGCTCTTCTGTTTACAGCCTGGGGGCTTTTACTGCTATTACTTCACCAGGACAGGTCTACGTCCTTCTCCTTCTCTCCTCCCTCACTTCTCTACATTTGTATCCTATTATTTTTCTTATTTCTCCAGCTTCAGTGGAATTTCCGGCCTTGTAATAGAGTCTTATGTGAACCATTGGAAGCCATTTTCTAAAAAGAGACACAAACACATGCACACAGCATGTTATTCTGCGTGCATATACAAATTGACTGTTGCCTACCCCCAGTCTCCCTCGGTCTTTTTTATATTCTCTTTGTCAGCTTGGGTAATGACCCATTTGTCAATGCTTTAATCATATTTAGAAAATGGATTGGTTGTTGTTCACTGCTAATGGCTCGGTGTGTCTCTGTTTTTATTGCCTGTGTACACGGCAGATGTCATATTGTCCCACTTGGTGTCTCAATAGTCAGTTGCACAGGTGTGTGTCCATGTGGGGTGCATGTGCTTCTGTTTTTCAATGTGCTTTCATGCATGTGCATACACGCCATTGTCAGAAAGTGAGATACTGGGCCTCATGCTGCTACATTCTCTTAAATTGGCTCTTAAATTTTCTTTTAATTTTCCGTTATGAGAAAAAACAAGAGAAGTCAGCTCCAGATGTACCAAACATACTTCCAAATCTGCTCTTATCCAGGTGTGTAGAATGATGAATCCCACTTGATCATTAACTGAAGAGGTGTTATTACCATGGGACACATGTGCCATGTGCAAATAATAAGATGTTTTTTTGTTGTTTTTGATCAAATTGATCAGATCAAGAAAATTTGGATGAGGCCCTTTGGCTAGTATTTGAAGGAGATACTATGTGGTGGTGAGCTGATTTGTTTTTGTTGTTTTTTAATTAACAAATGTGAGGAGTAGAATTCAACTGGTTCTCAGCTGTTGACACTAACCACTGGCTGCCTGTTTGCCTTCCCTAATGAAATCGGGGAAGTGACACATCACACATAATATCTGGTCAGATTTTGACAAAACGTTTGAGTGTGTTGCACCTCAATCACTCCAATCTGTCCCTGTAAAAGCTGCAGTGATTGGCCTGAGGTGGAGGGGGGGAATGTGTATTTACTTGTAACTGATTGATTGACCCGATCAGGGAGCGTATTACTCATGGGAAACAACACTTGCAGATTTCTGAGTGAGTGGATGTGTGTCTATCTAATATTCCACACACTATTAGCACGAATGCAGAGAGCTGGCGATGTTGCTTTACCACATATGTGTCATATATTAAGCATAACATTTAGATGTGTTTACACCATTTAAATATTCCCCACTGCTGTGGTGCATTTTCCTGCGCATGAGACAGCAGCATGTTGATTGATGAAATAAGTTAATATTTGCAGCTGAAAACTGACATTAGGAAAAAAAACAATGGACTGAGAGAGAATTGGCGAGGAACAAGATGAGTAAAAAAGAAAGGGGGGCTTTTTGTTCAATAGAGAGTAAATTAGGGATTCACATTTCATAAAGAAAATAGAAATGAAGACTGGAAAGAGGGACTGAGAGTGATTTTTTAATCGATGTATTGCGGTAAAGAGCTCTGGAAAATGAAGGAAGGATTAAAGCCTGTAGAGAGAGATGCAGACAAATGCAAATCGGCGGCCAGGACAGGGAGAGGGTGAAGGCAATGAAAGGAGGGAGGGAACGAGAGATGGATGAATTATGAAGAGACTGTGGGGAACTCCGTAATTATACATGACTCTATCAGAGTTTCTTCTATGAGAAAGAAAGTGCCTGCTCCACTGACAGAGGTGGGAACAGAGTGAGAAACAATAGAGAGCAGTTGACATGCATGTAATGGAAGGTTAGAGTGATTAACCAAAATTAATTAATTGAATAATTTAAGGGTTTTCTTGCATTAAGAAAGAAGAAGATATCACAGTTTAATTCCTCTTAATTAGAATAAACAGCATGCTGTATGTTTCATGCCTATATGGGAAAATGAGCCACCAGCTAATTGATGTTTTGTTTGTCTTAGACAACAGTTTTAATTGCTTTATACAGAACCCACCTTTGAGTCTCTCATGATTACTTTGAACACGTTCTTGTCTCAATTTAGTTTACTTTGGAAACATTTTTAATTTTTTCCAAGTTTCCTTACTGCTCAAAATCATATATATAATACTGGCATGAAAAAATACCCCAAACACCTGATATGGATAAATTAATTCATTACACATGCATATGTACAACAAACACACACATAAACGTATCAGGTATTCTACTCTCAGCGCATGTTGCAGCAGGCTCATATATGCTGCTGTTTTTAATTGAAAAAGAAGGAATAGAGATCAGGGTTGGGTAAGTTTACATTTGGACTGACACTGGCACTGGTCACTGGAATCTGTTACAGCACACAACATCGGTCAGTGCCCTTACAAGTACCAAGCTTGGTACCCAACCCTGTCTCTGGTGCTCATAAGCAACGAGGTGAGGTAATTGGGATATGGTGTACACACACACGCATGCACAGACAGAGCTAATGTATGCATTCAGCTGCCCGTGGCTGCTTGTATCAAATTCCAAATCCTGGTGCTGGCACACAAGACTGTGAAGGGATCTGTAGCCCTTTCCCTCCAGGCAACAATCCAGCAATACATGCCAGCCAGTGTCTTGTGTTCTGCCACTACAGACCTCTTTGCTCTCCTTTCCGTGTGCTGGGCTGGTCAACGCTCCACGCGGTATCAACTATTCCCTCTCCTGGCTTTCTAATGGTGTGATGACCTTCCAAACTCATTCATAACTGTAGCCAGTCGCCATCTTCCCCAACAAGGTGAAAACTGTTTTCAGGAGTATCTTGCCTTTGTCCCAATGAACTCTTTTCTCTACTTACTCCAATTAATGTCTGAGATGATTTTCTCCAGATATATAAGGTTTCTTTCACAATATTTTATCCTTGCATGACTACTTCAGGGTTACTTAAAAAGGCACAACAAGCCTGACCTATATTATCTTATAAATTTAATCTTATTATATTATAATTTACTAAGAGACTGTAAGACTGTGGCAACAAAAGGCATAAATGTATGATCAAATGCCTTTCCATATATCAGCTACAGTAACCTCCAACTAGCCTTAATTCTAACTGTAAAACACACTTGATAATGCTTCTTCTTGGCTTTTGGTTTTGTCTTTAATTATATGAAATTAAATTACACAACCGAACATGAATGGAGTCGTTTTGTGAGATTTATCTTAACAGATGGTGAAATACCCCGAGGAAGGTCTATTATCTTCACCTCCGGCAACAGCAAGGTTTTGTCCTTGCATTTCAATATCAATGTGCAGTTTTCACTTTTTGATTTTCTTTTCCATTCATTTCTTAAAGATATGAGAAAAAGGGGAGAATATTATGTATGTAAATATTTTAAATGAGCAGTTTAGTGAGGCCGATTAAGTGCAATCCTAAGAGAGAAATTTAAAGCTTGTGAATGTAATAATGTGGAATAATTGCCTAAAGGGATCTATCAGTGAGTGTAAATAATGTATTTAAAACATTTGTTAAATCTACAGTAAACCAGTTAGTAATCATCTTGGTTATACATTTTACACTGTAACAAGTATTTTCGTTGTAAAAATATGCAGTCTTGCAGTCAACATGGACCGCAATGAAAAGTAACGAGGTATCAGCCTTTAAAAAGTTGATTTTTAAACTCACTATGGTACTTAATTATATACTTACATAAAATAAATCCAAGTATTATCTTTCCAGAATCGAGTTTGGCAAAGCAAAGAATTATCTCATTACCAATAAGTGCAACAGCGATCTGCTATGCTTTTATCCTTTGGTTTTGAGTGAGTTTTGTGACGTGGGTGGATGACAATAAAACTCACAATAAAACTTGGCCATTACAAAGCTGTGAAGTGGCCCTTCTCTCAAATGGGGTACAAGCAATTGCTAACACTGCTGTTACAAGTTCTGACTTAACACCGGAATGGAAAAGTTCAGTTCTAAATAGAAGCACCATACCCTCAGTTTTCGGACAATGGCGGCCTCCTCCAGCAAAGTTAGACCACGTTCATCTTTAAAGAACTGTGCGCTGTATGACTATAAATATTACATCTGACAGTTTCAAACATGGTGGTATAACAACTGTGACACAGATTCCTAAAAATAGTTTAACACCTTTGTACATGTAATTATGTTACTGTGCACATGTGCATGTGTGTGGAAGAGAAAACAGGAGGGTCAGCGTACTTGTTGCAACTCTGGAGCCTTGTATGCCAACACCATCCAAATGAACAACAGAACATAAGTGTGTGGGTAGCGCGCTTACAGTAAGTGAAAGTGACATCATTACCAGCTAGTGAACACAGCAAGTTAACCGGATGGAAGCACAGCAATTATGTAAAGTACTATAATAATGCATAATTAATTAATTTTTGTCTGCATAGAAATTAAATGTGACAATAATTCAACTGCTAATCGACAGTTGCTAATCTAAAATCTATGAGGTAACACTTTTATTTGAAAGGAAATAAAGAAATAAGACATAACCATGTCATGACACCTGTCATCAACTGTCATTCAGTCAATTATGTAAATTTTTAATGCAAAGTTGACATTGTTTGAGATGTCTTTGTTATGAGAACTTGACATTACCAAACTTGAAGGAACTGTTTAGCTTTATGTTTTAACATTACACTGTCTTATGGTTGGTTTTGAAACAGGCTGTCATGAGACCAGGGTTGGTCTCATTATAAGGGTTTCATGAACATTTTCCTTGACCCCAAATAAAGCGGTATATTTTTGAGCTTGTCATAAAGATGCCATTAAATTTTATTAGTGTCTTTTGTAAGTGTCATGAATAATTTCTTGGATTGGTACCATTTGGACTTGTCACAAAAATGTCATTAAATGTAGGTTTGACAACAGAGTGCAATCCCAAAGTGATTTAGCCTGTCGTCTGTTGGACAGTTACCTAGTTTACTTGTTGCTGAAGCAGGCTAACTGCTGTATGTTGTTTTCTGTTACTGGTGTTAGCTAGTTAACTAGTTAGCCTTGGAGCTACCTGCTTAATTAGGTGACTCAGCCCAGTGCTGAGACCAAACCCAGCAAGAAAACCACATCTGTACTCTATGCCCTGTCCAGTTTGCCACCATCAGTCTCAGAGGCTGTGTTCAGTCCCCATCTGACCAGGATATCCAGTTTGGTCTGTCCCCTTTATGTCCATGATAGGTGTCATAACAATGTTATGTACATTCCTTCAAATAAAGTGCTACTGTACTTCCTGCAGGGTTTCTAAGGCTGTAGTCATAACTGAACAGTGCTATTAGCACTGCTACTTACAACACATCTTACATTGACTTCTGCCTAATTTAAATGTTTGACAGAGGATAAGAACATACCGTATCTTACAAACCTCTGATGGAAGTGTTTTTACAACCAGAGCTTAAGGACCTACTTAAAAGACGGTTAAATGAAACCACATTTCATGATACAATGACCTGTTAAATCAGCCAAATCAGCTGTGTCTATCTGGCTGTGTTCAAGTAGCTTTAAGTGTTTTTAAAAAAAATGTTAATTAATGATGACCTTTAGGCTTTAAAGAGAGTTTTCTAATCAAAAATGAATAGAAATATATGGAAAATTGGATGTCAAATTGATATCAAAGTATTGAACTGGAAGATTTTTTTTTGATGATGATGATGATGATGATAATGATGGTTATCTTTAGGCTTCTCTGTAAAGCCCTTTCAAACCTTCCTGGTATAGAGTCCACTTGGAGACATACACTGTATACTCAAGCTGTATGTACAGTATGTTCTCTGTGGCACTTGAGATAAAAGCCTCCCCAATTGGCATCTATGAGAGATCAGACAGAGAGACAAGGGCCATGCGGAGAAAAGGTTATTTGGGGTTATACCACTATCAACCTGCCTGTGATGAAAAGAGAGGGGGGGAAATGAAAGGGCTTTGAAGTGCTAGTGCCTAGCTAAAGGCTACGTTCACCTTTTATTTTACACAAGAGTCAGATGGAGGCAGAGAGGGGAGGGCATGGAAAGAAAACTGACAGAGGAGTGTGTGTGAGAGAAATAGAAAACAGAGAGAGATTAATACAGCCTGACACATATAAGGTTAAGGCAGAGGGAGAGATGCACACAAATCGAGATACAAAGAGACAGAGAAAGTGGGAGAGGAGAACAGAGACAGTGAAAGAGACAGTGGGGAAAAAAAGAAGAGATTAAAGAGCAGCAGCATCGGAGTAATGACAGACACAGAAGAGAGAGAAAGATATTCATGTTTTCTCTGGTGCATTCCAATTGTATTTGGACACTCTTGCAAGACTGTTGATATGACATTCATGCCAAAAAAGCATATTGAATTGAACTGATTCGCCCCCACTCTGGCAGATACGCAGCACTGCAATTCTCCCAGCCTCTGCATGCAAATCATTAGCAGAAATGGACAACTGTGTGTTGTTCAAGAGGGAGCTCACAGATACATGTGTTTATTAGGTGTTTCACAGACTAGTCGACCAGCTGACTATTAAAACCAGCAGTAGACAGTGTGGATAGTTGTAAACTAATTGTTCATCTATGGTTTAACCAGAATTTAAGGTATTTAGAGACAAAAAGATATTTTGCAAGAAATCCGTCACATTGACTAATCGACTACTTATTGAAAAGTTGATGACTACTAAAATGCAGGAGTCATGAATAGCCTAGTGTTTATGTAGGAGTTTTAATACATTATAATAGTAATAATATATGTATAGCACTTGGAACTGCAGTAAGATTAACACATCAAGAAACATGAAAACAGCATCATTGGAATTGAAGATTATTTCCTTCAAAGGATTTTTTTCTACATATCTTTATTGTAAAGACTTTGTATTTTACAGTCTTTTGATTTATAAACCTTTTCACTTTCTTGTTACTCAATAAATCACACTCATGTGCAGTCATTGGAATACAGATACAGAGGCAGATAATGATGTCTCTGTCTCACTAGTGTGCATAATATCTCAAACCATTTACATATGGAATTAAAATGGGATCTGCTTTCTTGCATTTTTTAAATGTTTTTTGGGGGGAGTTTTTCCTTATTTTTCCAAAGATGTATAGAACAGGGAGTCTGGCACACTATACAGATTGTAAATCCCCCTGAGGTAAATTGTGATTTCTGATATTGGGCTATACAAATAAAATTTGATTTGATTTGATTTAATGTGTGTGCCCACATTTGAGCGAATGTGTTTCTGTGTGTGTTTTTCACTGCAAAGTCCTTCAGAAAAGAGATACAGTTCACAGGTCGTCAGTGTGCCACAGTGCCTTTCTAGACTACATTTGAACTGGATAACTAGAGTAATACAAACTTTAAACACACAGTGACTTGTACACAGCCTATACACACACCGCACACACTCCAATGCCCCAGAAAACTAAATTGAGAAAAATATACAAGAATTGCACCACAGCCAAACCCATGCCATCACTTTCTCTGTGTCTCTCGCCCTCTCCCTCCCTCCCCTGACAGCATGTGTGATAACTTTTATGTTGCTGTAACAAGAATGAATGAGCTCAGAGGGAGGAAAGAGTGCGTGCACGTGGGTGTGTGTTTGCGCATTTCTACTGTGTAAATGTTTGTGCCACCGCACGCTTGTTCCCAGATCTCTCTTTTTTGGTGTGGTATGTGTTTGTGTGTTTCTCTGTTCATATACTGTATATACTGTGCGTATGATGTCTGACTGTGCGCTATATGACAGATGGCAGCCCCCCTGTGAAGACCTAGAGAGATGAGGGGAGCAAGGGACTGATGTGTTTCAAGTTGAAAAGTGACAGCAGAATGTCTACAAAGTACTCAGTAAAGCCTCTCTGTTGTCACTCTGTTGATCCATAATTGAATGAGCAAGTGTTTATAGCCAATCATGAAAACATTAACAAATAGATATGCTTTGTGTTTTTTGGGGGTCCTCGACTGGAGTTGTGTTTGATAAATATCTATTTTCATTAAAGTAGCTGTCAGCTTTGGCTTTAATGACTGCAATGTAAATCTGTGATGATGACTGTGATAGCTGTTGGCACGTTGAAATGCTTTCATACATTGAGTCTGTCAAGGCCTTTAGCCTAGTCTGTTTTCTTCCCACTCTTTCTTCTCTGTCTGTCTGCTGGAAGAGCACTGAATAATGAACTGTTCAATGACACACGTCATTCACTCTCATACTGAAAACTGACCCTGAGTTTGAGAGTCATGGGTGTTTCACATTCTGTGTGTGTCTGTGTTGGTGTCTTTTGTGCTGGTATAAGGCAGATTGTCACTGCAGGAAATTAGCAGGAACATGATTATTTCAGTGTACATTGTGTACAATAGATGTCAATTGTAATGGTTTGAGATAATGGTAATTTTGGTAGAGACGTCTAAATAAATATGGTTGGATAATGTGTTTGTGTCACTGTGCAGAACCTTCTATCTAAAAGACATTGTGTATCTTCGTTTAATTGTTTGAGCCTGACATAACAACAGGGAACTGTATGTGGGCGGGTGTCTGGTTCTAAAGCATGAAACAGATAAGTGGATTATGCATTAGTGTTTACAAATGTACCTGTGTGTATCTATGTGTGTGTTAGTGGCTCTCCTTAGTCGATTTGTGTGTGTGTGTGTGCCTGGACCGCCTGTCCATAGTTTGAGTGACTGCGTTTGTGTGTAAGAGAGAAAGAAGGAAAACATCTGAGAAAAAGAGAGGTTGAGCCTGCAAAATATATGCCCTGGTTCAATGACGACTATTGTTTGTTTTCTATCATCAATATCTGATTAGATATCCATTATACAGTAACAGCTGCAATATCTACATTCATACAGCTATGTGCAGTTGTCAGCTTTCATGTGAGTGATAAATTGGGTCACAGTGTGCGCAGTTGCCACCTTTGGCGTGTACGTATCACTTTAGTAATGATTTTTCTCGTTGTTCTCTGCTAGTGCAAGAAATTACATGTGTAGGAAAAAACGTCAGTTTAAGTTATTTTGTGGCAATGCGAACAATAGTGTGAATGTTTAAAAGTCTGTTTATTAAGCACAGGACAAAGGGAGACAGCCTCTGTTTTTACACTGATGATGCTTGGTGCTCAAAAACAGTCAAAGCTGATGTTTCTGAGCTGCTGAACTTTTTATATTAAGATGTCAATCATATTACCATCACCACCTTGTTGCTGCTATTTACATTCGCCCAAATGCAAATGATGGTGATCAAATGATGAATAACACTGTATATATCACTGTATAGTTTTATTCCAATTTATGTCATATTTTATTTTATTCTATCCTTAATTCAATTAACTGCAAACAGTATTCTTTGTGTATGTAGCATGAAGGGGCTACAAGTCTCATTTTGTTGTGCAACCCTGTGTAACGAAACATAAATAACCTTGATAACTTGGTTAAAAAGTGACATAAAAACTTTAGCATGGCTTGCTTTTGGTGATATTATCTTTGGTTTTCTTCTAGCAAACAAGGTGGTCGCACCTTGTCCTTCAATCTACTTTTGCATTTCTTTTTTTTTTTCAAAGTTATTTTTTTGGCCATTTGTGCCTTTATTTATAGTGATAGCTGAAGAGGAGACAGGAAACAGGGCAGAGAGAGAGGGGATGACACGCAGCAAAGGGCCGAAGGCGGGAGTCGAACCAGCGGCTGCTGCAGAGGACTATAGCCTTCATACGTGGGTCGGACGCTCTACCCACTGAGCTAAACGTCCGCCCCTACTTTTGCATTTCTGATGTGCCTATTTCATTAATGAATTTAAAGAACTGTTTGAACTTCAACACCTACAACAACTTAACTACCTTAGAATTTTGCTCAAATTGTCCTTGGCTACTGGACAACCAGTGACACGCATAGTTTGATAATGACAGCATCACAGACCAGACAAAAACGTAGTGTGAATATGAGAACGATGCTTGAACATGTAGGTCAAGTGCAGGTCAACATTGTTACTGTACTTTCCTCACCTGATGATGTGACAATGACATTAAATGAGTTCCCTTAACACAGAGGTCTATAATAGCACTGTTATGTAGAAACTCTCCAGAAATGTTTCAACATTTTTGTTGGTTTGATAAGAAACGCTGTCTCTTGTTAATTTACTGTTCACAAAAGCATCTATTAAAACCCAAACATTTTCCTTAAAAAAAAAGAGGAGGATGGAATCTCATTAAGTAACAACAATACTTCAGGAACACAATTCAAAAAAAGGAAAAGGGAAGCTGTTGATAGCACTTAACTGGATACCGACACTGGAGATGAACTGACGAATACTGCACGTCAGCAAGGGAAACATTTAATAATAGTTTGAATTATTCACCCACTCACCCACTCAATAACACCTCTGTTTTCAGAGGTTTGGGTGTTCAGCTGACTGACACTTGTTCTGTAGATAACAGTGGCTGGGAACAACAATAGTAGATGCAAACTGCTTCAACACAATGACAACAATAACAGCTTTTAGCGCTGTGTTGCTGAGTGGCACAATGAGCCAGGTGGAAATGGGACCAACCAACACTGAGAGGCAGACAGCTAGAAACACACATGGAGTCCTCCTACACTAACACACAAATAAACACACACACACACACACACACACACACACACACACACACACACACACAATAATTAGTGACAAAC
>JAJHUR010072486.1:18721-85927 GCA_027495735.1 Lutjanus campechanus | reverse complement strand
GCCATTGGCTGCAACCCTGTTTTCTGCTGAAACTCCAGGATTGTTTTGTGAACTGAAGATCTTCAGCCAACTTCACATCGGCATAGGGGTGAGTACATATTGAGTGGATGATCATCTAAGAGTGGAATATCGCTTTAAACTTTTACTGACAATGTGTGGTAAATGTGACTGGAATTCAGGTTAGTAGCATTCTTACAGACAGGATCATGTAATCTGTGTGTGTGTGTGTGTGTGTGTGTGTGTGTGTGTGTGTGTGTGTGTATTTATGTATGCATATGTGTCTGGCCACTGGCATACATTTTTTTTCTTCTTCCTCTTGTCTTCATATGGTGTCACTCTGCTCTACTCCATGTCTGGTTCTATCCCTTAGTCTACTTTTAACTTTCTCCTTCTATTGCTTCATCTCTCCTTCTGTACCCCCCCCCACTGTGTCTCAGCAGTAACAGGTGTTTGGTGAGGCAGGAGGCCTGCAGATCTAAATGTTCTCATCAGTCCTACAGTCCAGCCCAACAGCTGAACTCAGCATCAGTCCACAGCCTGCTCCAGCGACCGTCGCTTCTCTCGGTCACTTTCATTCTTGATAACAATACACATTCATTTTCTCTGCTGACAAAATACTCCCAGCTACACTGGAATCTGGGGTATAAACTAGAGTTTGCAAATTCCTATAGAAAAAAAATCCAAAGTTCAGTAAGTAACAATTAGTCTATAATAGGCAAATAATCAACAACAATCTTGATGATCAATTAATCATTTGGATCATTTATTTAACTGGATACATCTTCAGGATCTGCTGCTTTTCTTTGTTTCTTTGTATCATTGTAAATTGAACATATTTGGGTTTTGGATTGTTGGTGATAAAACAAGCAATTTGAACACATTACCTCGGGACAAATTGTGATGAGAATTTTAAATGACTGTCTGACTGACTTATGGGCCATATAACTGATTGATTGATCATAAAAATAATGGAAAGATTGTTCAATAATAACAATAACCGTTAGCTACGGCCCTATAAAACACTACAAGTCTTGTGACAAACACAAACAGGTTACAGCTCAGAGTGAAAAATGGCTGTTGCATATTCAGGTGTATTTTGGTACAAATGTGAATGTTTGGATCATACTGAGCATTCAGACAAAGAGAGAGTAAATGAATTATGCGATAAGTGCAGAGTAGTTTGACAAACTTTTATGTATTTTATGATTCTGATGACTTTTTTTTTCTGCTGCAAAATGGGTTGGAATTTATTGTAACTGCTGTGGCTCCATGCTGGTTGCAGCTGTCATCCACCAAAAAGGAACAAGCTACAGACTTTTTTAGGCTACCTTTCAGACTGATGGAAGGAGGAGTGTTTGTATGAGTCATATAATCAAAACAAAAGTCTTTAGTGGAGTGTTTTTAAGCCTACATGGACAAATACAGCTGGAGTTGTAAGTTTGCTCAGCACTCAGTTGGACAGTAGAACAAATGTAGAAACAACAAGATGAGGAAAAAATCAAAATGCTTATTTGGCAGAAATTGTGCATATTCCTTTAGTTTCCATCTCCGTTGAACTCTTATCGTAATGTGAAAACTGCACTCAACTTTCTGATGTGCTGGTGACAAGTCGAAGCAGCTTAGAGAATTATCAGGAATACAATAAGACACAGACAGACGGACAGAACTACCAACCGCAGAGAGACTTAGTTCTAGTAGCTTTAGCATCCTGTGCTTCTGTGTGTGTCGTTCTCTGGTCCTATGTCTCTTTCTCTGTATGCTTCTGTCTCCCTCTCCTCCTCCCAGCAGCCCCACCCTCTCTCTCTCACTCCTCTCTGTCTTTCTCTCTTCACGTCTCTCCTTCCTTCCCTAGCGGTAGTCCTGGATTAGTTCCATTGCCTGGTTATCTAGTGTTGGCCTATTTTTCCTCAGAAAAGTGTGGTTTTTACTCTGCACTTAGTGGGGGTAGTCTAAGTTTGCATGGGTGATGTGTGTGTGTGTGTGTGTGTGTGTGTGTGTGTGTGTGTGTGTGTGTGTGTGTGTGTGTGTGTGTGTGTGCATGTTCAAAAGATGTTGCCTGGAAATGTGTTTTGTGACAAGATTAAAAGATAACTTTGAAAATGTAACCCATTAGATATTTCTCATTAGGTTCAATTGAAGTCAGTGTCCAAACTCCATGGGGCTTCATTGTTACTTGGGCAGTAAAATGTATATAAAGATCTCAACTAGCATCTGCATCTCCAAAAATAGCCAGAAATCTTTAAGTGTCTGTATTAACCAATTAATGTCCACAATGGAATTTTAAAATTTCCTTTACAGCACTTGGTGAGTTCGGCATGCATTCATTGATTTTTCTCTCAAATCAGTCAAAATATAAGGCAACAGCATGGTTTTCTTGACACACTTTTTTAGTTGTCAAAAGGGGTCATAAAACTGAACTATATTTCCACTAGTGTTTTTGTGACAAACAAAAAATAAAAAAAGAAACCTAAATTATGATTCAGACATGGCTGTACCTCAAAAAAACTACAAGGAGTTATATCAAATGCTTTGGTCCCATTGGATTCAAGACCACTTCAATTTTAATAATATGTGCTTTGTTACAGTGTAAATTTGATATTTAACATATCAAATTAATGTTAAATTTGGGCTGTAACAGTATGAAAGTTTCTGACCATAGTAAAAAAGCAACATATTCCCGCAGGAAGGCACTTTACCGAAATGTCCCAAATAATTCCATTTTATTGGACTTTATTGAAGAATACAGTCATAAGTGTAGTGTAGCTCCTTTAAGCAAAAGGGTGGTGTATAAGGTGCCTGTGGCATGCAAGGGAGGAAAAGCCAGCATTTAGCCACCAAGAAAAGTCTCATATGTTGTTTCCCAACTACTGGAAAAGTGAAGAGGTTTATTCCTGGAGTAAGCTGAGCAGGAAAGGCTAACGTTAAACTAATGCTAATGCTATTGCTAACTCTAACTCTAGCATTGGAATTCTATAACGTTGGCTCCAGTGTGATCATATCCTTTGTAATCTAGCCTTGAGCTGCAATGTCTTTTCGGAGACTGTAAAAGAAATTAATAACGATAAATCCAATAACGAATGTTTTCTGTGATAATTTATCACATTTTTGTGTTGAAAACAGCTGTTGATGTTAGTCTGGTATGCAAAAAAGCAACAATATATAACAGAATCACTGAAAGGGGAGTTTATATAATATTAAAATCAATTAAATTAAAAATTAAGAAACTCGCCATCTGCCTTGATAAAGTATTACTAGAGTTTATTAATCAACACATTATTCACTTTATTTTTGTCATTCTTACACCAGCTGCCTATAAAAGCAATATTTTTAGACATAAGGCTTCAATTTGAACAGCACGACTATCAGCAGTAAATTTAACACTGTGGACTTGCTATTAAAATACTATAATGAAATATCTCATAAAGGCCTGGTAGCAGCTTGAAAAATCAAAACATTAACAAGCGAAGCTGAGCTGGGAAGAGGAGAGCACAGAAGAGGGTGAGGAAGTGTAGTGAGGAGAGTAGCAGAGAACAGCATGAACCTTACCCTTGTGCCTCTTCATTCTGTCTGTCTTTTTGTCTCTATTTACTCGCTGTATTGCTCTCTTGATTTTTCTCTGTCTCTATCTCTCTACAACACAGACATAACACCTTACTGATAACCCCACTCTGCCCCCTCCCTCCTGCCTCTGTTAACGTATATATGCAAAGACACGACACAGCTCTGTGTTCTATGTGTTCTATGTGTTCTCTACTCATATAACCAAACCAGTTCCTGAACTTCTAGTCCTCCCACAGTTTTGGTGGACAGTCTTATTCTCATACTTTTTCCAGGATCACTTATTTAACCATTATCACTATCTACATCCAAACAATGCATGCAAAGAAAATGATGTACGGACGTGCTTTCGTTTAATTTTGCAATACCACTGTCGATAAGAGCAACTAAATATGCAGAACTGTTTGTAAACACACCATTCAAGGTTTGTCCCTCCTCCCAGCTCTGCAAATGAGATACACAACAGCAATATAGTACAGTGTTGCCAGATGTATGATAACTAGTGTATTTTTACCATTATTTTAACGACGGTGCCATATATGATCCAAAAAGGCTGATTGAGCGATGATTATGCCATTTCAATGAACCTGTGGCAAAACTTTGCTTGTGATTTGAGAGCAAGTAATCATATGAGCACAGCAGTGATCAAGCAGCTGGTAAAGCCACATCTATGGGTGAAGCAGTGACGCAATGTGTAGATCTGGGACTTTTGTTTTGATGGGTACGAACAGAAGGAGTGATTGTGTAATGGGCTGTGATTGACTGTGTGTGAAGCGATACACAGTGGCCGTCTTGTTCAGACAACACAGCGTCTGTATAATATGGTGCACATTGCATAGTTTTGCCATTCAATGTAGTGTCCTGGCCCGATAATTTTAAAGTTCCAGTACAAAGTTCCTGTATTCTGCATCTGGCAATACTGAGAGTGAAAGGAATGAGGGAGTGCCATCAGCCAGAACAAAGCAGTGAACCAAAGAAATAAGGAAGGAAAGCAAGGAAAATCTTGTATATTATCCCTCTAAAGTTGGCTATCCCAATGAAATGTGTGAGAAAATGATGTAGTGCATTTACCTAAAAAAAAATGACCTACATGTGATACATGAGGTCATGTAAATTATTAATAAAGAGAGGGTATCAGGAAAAGAGTGTTGAGGAAAAATGTGTCAACAAATATGGGTGTGGTTTGTGTCAGACAGGACATGTTGAGATTGCTACTACACCGTTAAATTGCTGGTTGCATTGATTTACCAAAAACATTTCACATACTCCCTCCAGCTTAATTTGTGCTGGTCTATGACAAATGTTACTGCTGGCACCGGAAGAAGCAGAGACTACAGATGAGGACAGATGTGTCCCGTAGCTGCTAACCCTCCAAAAATAATTTCATTAGTATGCATTTTAGAGGAGTTTTGGTCTCATTATGTGGTCTAAATGCCATTTTAGTGACTGTTTTATGGAGTACCACAGTGCAAACACAATTTTTACCATACAAAGATAAACAATATTACTGTTGAATAGTACATAATATTTAACTTATTTAACTTAACTATTTAAATCCTAGACACATTTGAGATTTAGACAAGGTAGTTTCTTCACTAAAACTCAATTGATATGTCTACAACTATATTGCAGCAGCTCAGCAGCATGCTCTTACTCAGATTATCATGAGGGTAAGTGCAGAAGTGGTCTATCTATATCTATAAATCCTATAATCCAATAATCCCATCATATATGAGAATTCTGTAATCACAGGTTGCCTTAAGACCAAGTGTAGCAATATAATACTTGGAAGTAAAGAGGGTTTCTTGGGATAAGCTGTGAGGTGCAAAGATCAGCAACAGAAACAAATACAACAAATACACAGCAATGAAAAGTCTGATCCCCAAGACATGTTGAGTACCACCTCAGAAAAGGCAGCATGTTTCTATTAGCAGAGACTAAGACAGGGGAAGTAGTATTAAAAATATTAAAAGACAGGTTCAGATTTTTCCAAAATGACATTGAGAGTTATTGGTTGCTGTGGTTGAAGTGATCCTTATCCAATGTAACACCAATTCATGAGTCTTCAGCAGTCTGAATCAGTCAAATTAAGTCAATATCTTCCAAAATTTCTGTCTTTTTAGGACTATCTTACCTCTTTGTGTGAGCCACAGGTGATAGTTAAACACAATGAGGTCTCCCTTGAATGCCATGCCGCTTCACAATGAGCTGCACTATTAAGACAAGTGTGTGTGTGTGTGTGTGTGTGTGTGTGTGTGCACGCGCGCGTGTCTGTGTTGCTGACATTAGCAGTTTCATAGTGTGTTATAAGAGTGCATCCATGTGTACGTTTTTATAGCTATATAACTTTTTCTTAATTACTTTGATTAAAATATAGTGACACTTACTGCCATAATCACTGTACTCCATAATTAAGTGTGTCATCTAATGCCGGTGCATGGTTTCACACGCATCCACATGCACGCACACATAAGCCAATACAAAAGTGTCTGCAGAATACTTTTGCGTGAACACAACTTTATTTTCATACCTGCACATAACACACTCAGACGTGTGAGCACACAATAAACACAGTGGAGCATGTCTTCATTTAAAAGAATATGAGAACAGAACTAATGATACGAGATGACAGTTTTTACACATATATTCATTAGATACACCCAACTAAACCTAATGCAATTCAGTGCAACAGCTTTGTGTTAAGAGTGCACTGTACTAAAAGGTGTTTCTAATCTCCTGTCCACTCCCACTGACATAAATAGGGATGAATTATGAGTCTGTTCACAGTGAAATAATCGACCAAGTTCTCTGGCTACCAGAACAATTGTGATAGAAATTAACTTATCAAGTGGAAGTGGCAATTATTTTTTCTTTAAGAATTCAATGATCAGTTGTCAGATGTATTTGCTTCTAACTGGCAACATACAAAGCAGTTCTGCTTTTGATCACATCTTTTAACACCATGGTGCTGGAGTAGATTATTATCTAAACTAGATGATGTTGACAGCCTTTCCATTCCTTTTGTTATAATAGTTCAACCTCATCTTCAAACAGTATGTCAGCTATTCTGGCTTAGTAATTAAAGTTTATTGATATTGTTCATTCAAGGAGCAGTGGAATGCTTGTATATTATATTATGATGCACAGGCCTGGATGGTGGATATATGAATGTTTCCTTTAGAAGAATAGGTTCACAGATTTTCAAGTCAGCCTTAAAACAACATTTAGGTGCCCATATGATGATTGCAACAGGTTCTGTAAAGGTACAAAAAATTATTGTTAATCTGAAGCTTATGAGATCTCAGCAGTCTGAGTTAGTCAAACCAAGTGAGTATCTTCAATCTTTGTATCAGTCAGTCTTTGTAGCGCAAACTTGCCTCTTTGTGTTTCTCTGGAAAGTATTTTCTTGTTGAGCTGCAGTGGAAGGGTAGTATTGCAAAGAACATATCCAAGTTATCTGTTTAACTCATATTAGCTTCAGATAAACTTTTGAATGTATTTTACATAGGATGTTTACTGAGCATTAGGAGGGGATCTTTTAATGGCCAGTATGAACAGAAGTTGGAAACTAGCCTTTGGCTAACACTGGCACATTTACAGAAATGTATGACGAATGTGCACTGTCCTCTCTAAATAAAAAAAAAAGAAAAAAAAAAGGAATGATTGCAGATAGCAAACCCTGTTTTCTTCAGTTCTACAGTTGTACAATACTGTAAGACAGTGGTTCCCAAACTGGGAGGCACAGAGCCACTGCAAGGGGGCACGAAAGACCAGGGGAGAAAAAAAGAGTAAAACAAAGCTGCATGAATATGATCTCTGCAGGGGGAATAAACAAATGAATTTGCTGTTTCTATCCAGCTGACCTTTATTTTGCTAAAATTTAACTTTTGAATTCTTTTTTTTTTTATCAGTTCCATCCCCAATTATTGTTAACAATTGATTGAAAATTTTGTGGTGGGGGGCTTGAACTTTTGTTGGCTTCCAAAAGGGGGGCATACTGGAAAAAGTTTGGAAATCACTGCTGTAAGATTTAAATTACAATAATACTTGTACCATTTATACAATTAATAATAATTATTTTCATCATTTTACAAAGAATTATGGTTTACAATATTTTTTCTACTTTACTTTCATTGTATATCTTTAATTTTCAAAATCTGTATTCATTTCTTTATGTGCCTCAGTGATCTTGGTCCATGTTGAGACCATCTGTGTAGCATTTGGGCCGCTCTCTTTTGGTTGTGCAGTTGGCACCCTTCTGCAGCCCATACATCTTTTTTGTTATTTTATATTCACTACTGATGCTACTATATGTGACAGCTTGTTTGCTGTTTACTTCCTGCAGCAGAACCTCCACTTCAAAACTACTGAAGGTTTTTTTTTACATTTGGAGTCTGGTACTCCACTATCTTTAGTTTTTCATTTGGGAATTCTTGACTTTCTCTCAACTTTTCTGTGTGTGATTTCTGTGTGTGCACACAACCCTGCAGTCTCATGTTTTATATGAGGATTGGTGAGGTGCTATGCTAATTAGGAACAACAGGCACTTATGAGGACAGTGGGATTCATCATTTTAAGAACACAGGTTCCAACAATTCTGCAATTTAAGAACATATTTTTGAATCTGACGTGGACAAAAGAAAAACAGGGTTGGTAACAACATGACTGTACTCCTGTCCTAAATAAATACGATGTCAAGAAGTTTGTGATCTGCTGAGGAACTCATTAATTTGCTGAAGTGTGGGTCACATACAGAGTAATAAATCTCCCTACAGGGATCAAAAAGGTATCACTTAACTTGTGAAATTGCAGGTCCAAGTGTAGCCTGCATACAGCTCATATGCAGCAGCCGCAGTGAGTACACTGTGAGCTGCTGACACAAGACCCGCAGGATATATGACAGTGAGAATGTCAATGGTTTGCCCGGCTCTACCCTCTGACCTGACTTCAAAACAGCTCTCTATCTGTTATTGAGAAACTAACTAAAGTATGAGAAGTAAGTCTAGCTGCACCATAGCAAAAAAACTGTGCCACTAAACCATCAAATACAATAGAGGCATTTTCTGGTCTGACGCCCCTATTGGCAGGAGAGTATAATGTCTCTGTGCCTTCCAAAACCTTTATCAATCCCTGTTTTTGTGATGTAATAATGCTTCGGATAAGGTTTATTTATGTTTAGGCACAAAAACAACTTACTAGGTCTGCAAAAGATCATGCCTTGTGTTAAAATAAGGACTTATTTAAAACTTATTTATTACTTATATTTCTAATTTAAAAATTTGCTAAAGTTTTGTCATCATGGTTACACTAATAAACATGTGGTTTGGGAACAATCTTGATCATGCTTAAAAGGAAAAAGACGACATCACTGACTGTCAGTTAGAAACAGGAAATGAACAGCAGTCTCCTGTATTAAAGTCCAATGATATGTTGACCCATCCATCCACCCTGACCTCCTCCCTGCAGTCACTTCATCACTCTATAATACCATCACTTAACTTCCTCCATGGCTCTTGTCATAATTACTATGACCGCTATAGGTCTTTGTCATTTCAACGTAAAGGCTAAAACAACTCATGCTCTAGTTCTTCTTGGGATGACAGCCTTGCCTTGGTTGCCTTAACTACACTGTAATATTTGTGAATTGAACAGTATTTTACTATGATACATTCAGTAAGATACTGTGAAACATGTATATAGTATGTTACTGTATAAAGCGAAAAATTATTGGAAAGTATTTGGTACAGTAATAATCCTGCCCAAGAGAAACTGTCCAATGGCAAAGAAGGTTTGTTTTAACCTTTTTGATAGTAGTGTGTTGAATGTAAAAAAAAAGGAGACAGTATTGATTCTGCACATGAAAATACATAATGTAAATGTACAGCAATATTTTAACAGTGTGTGCTTGCAGCAAACTTTCAGAACACATCTGCATGTCACTTACAGTAACTGTTGGGAATGGATTTTGAAATTTCCATATTCTTCTAATATGTGTCTAATCACATTAGCAGAATGGCCCAGCACAGCTATGTCTTTGTAGCTTACCTCCACCCTATAGGGTTAGGAATTGTAGGAAGAGAGAAAAATGAAGGAGCACATTAAACAAGATCAACCACGATCCAACACACCCTGACAAACCAATCACATCTTGCATCATGCTCAAACAGTATTCACTGGTAGAAAATTTACAAAATGCATACATTTAAAACGATGAACAGCAGAGTGGAATCTCCTTCCCTTAACATGGTGTAAGAACGGACACTGATCAACACTTTGCATAGTGAGACATCAGAGACAGCCAATAAACCAGTTCCTTTGCAATAAACTTTATGTTCTTAGAGACTTGACTATCATGAAAGTGACAAATAAGAGTGATAAAACACTACAGTCTATGTTTTGAGTATCACTCACTCACAGCCAGTATGATGGCTGTAAAAAGTTTTACTTTTCTTACTGATGTAAAACAATGTTGGTATTCAGCTGGAATTCAAGTGGGTTCGAATGGAGACAGGCTGTCACAGTGGAAAAAGTATTAAAAAATACACAGAAACTTTTCAAACTACTCCCTCAGTATTTTCCTCATCTCGACTGTCCATCTATATGTGCAGTATGTTCCAAAGAGACAAGGTTTGGTCAAACTACTGTATATCTCATTGCACCACTTCAAATTTTGGCAAACCTCTGAGTGCAAGGCAACTGGGACTTTGAGAAATGTCTTTCCCATACACTATAAGACAGAGGCAGAGTGCAGGCAGGGGCTCCCGTATGAGAGAAGCTTTTCAGTTTTAGAAATAAATATTTTCACACTGTTGACATCAGTCAACAGAGTGAGTGGGATGGAGTAGAGTTAATGCTGCTGACGCACAGCTGGGGCTGGGAAGAAGAGGCCACAGATGCCAGGTCAGCCCTTCTTCTATATATGAGATTGCAGCATTTCCCACACACAAGGTCTGAAAGATAGCATCCTGCCTCTTCTGTGCTCCTCTTTGTGAACAAAGAGAGGGCAGTCAGCTCCTCTTGGCTTCATCCCACTGTCCATGTGGGCAGCCTGATGGGTTCATATCAGCGAGTCTTGCACCATTCAGGCAGAAGCTGAGAGGAAGAGAGGCTTTTAGGTCGACCGGCTGACCACTGCCTCCATGGAGCTCAGACGGAGAACAGGCAGCAGCAGGATAATTGGAATCAGCTCTTATATTTATGTAAAAACATAAGTTACACTCTAATAAGCAAGGGGGGGTTGGTGGGTGTGATACAATAGCTACAGACGCTCAGCTGGAGTTGGAGCAGGAGGAAGCCTTACAAGCTGAGCTGAAGCTTTGCCTGCAGTGACACACACCAGGGAGACCCTGAGGGCACGAAAGAAGGCCAGCCAGTGGTCTCATTTCAGCACTACGCTGCCTGTCTTCAGTAATGTCCACACCATTCAGAGAAGTGCTAACATCAACAGAGGAGCTGAGTTAAGCGGAGAATGAGCCTGCACCTTCCAGCTTAGTCACTTGATCTAAATGACACTGGGAATGGTTTCACTGTGAGAGCTCACTGCACTTTAGGCCATCAGCTCGAGAAGCAACTCATGAGCTGCTCGTCTACTGATCTTCTAAATTTGAGGGCTTGCAGCAGACAGAAAAGTTGAAATACACCTGGTATGTTTGGCTGTTCATAATGTGTGTGCCAAATATCTGCAGGGCTAATTAACACCAGTGACAGAGCCTCCAAGCTGTCAAAGGGTTGAAGCTGCCACCTCACTTGGCACCGCAGTTATCTACATCAACCTCTTGTAAAATTAATGAATTGGTAGTCCTATAATAAGCAGTGACAATCTCTTGAGAGTTCCCACATCCAAACTAGAGCGTGGTATGGCTTAAAAGTTATATCACAGTATGATTTGAAGCACGGATGGTAATGGTATATATCATGGTATATTTACTGTACATTTATATATATGGTAGGTTTTTCTTAACATTTCTATATCAAGTTTTCTAAAGGGATAAAGCACTGTTATGGCAACTGCATGGTAGCTATTATTGTACTCTTAGAGTATTACTAGGACAAATTTCACAAACATATGCATTTTAATTTCCCGTACCATTACAAATACAGACACTCCTCTGTCTATTAAACTGATATGGAGATGCTGTATTTTAGTTTTTTTGAGTATTTTGGATTTAGTCCTGATGATAAAGATGAGCTAGCAAACACTGCAGCCTACTGACTGGTCTGTGTAGTGTAACATAGTGAGTGCATAACTCTAACGAATGTGATAGAGGGCGAGTGGCAGATTAATTAGTCTGTGGTGGCAGAGAGTGATGGTGAATGTGTGCTGAGCAGAGGAGAAGGTGAGCAGTGAAGTTATTGGTCTGGCAGTAAATGTACAGTGTAGGTTTGAGTTTGTCAGTGAATAAAAACTGCAGCTTCTCAAGACTGAAGCAGAACTCCTGCGTTTGCATGTGTGTGTTGTTTCCCAGCGGTGGGAGTAGCATTGCCTTGACTATCAGTTCCACCTATGTTGAGGGAGTACTACAGCACACTGGAGTACAGTTGAGTTAAAACGTTTAACACACTCACTGTGTCGGGCCAGCCTCTCCAAACATGCACAGGCACATGGAAAGAAAGACAGCAATATTTTAATCTGTTCTGTCTGCAGTCTCTCATCCACTGCCACAATGTTTTACACAAGCACTGAGCACTAGTTTGACTGTGCAGCGCTTTCAGCTATTTCTTGATTTCATGATGCGCTCACATGGCTTTCCAGACGATTAGCTGGAGCAGGCTGATGATGATGAATCCTGCGACGAATCTTGGGTTTTTTCGTTTTGTTGTCAAGCAAAATGAGGGCTCTACTGATCAGTATGGTAAAGTAAAAATTCTTACCATAGGGCAAATTCATACCAATGTCCTTTCCACACCACCCCTATACATCCCTAATCCAAATAAAAACATCATGAGCCCCACCACACCCTGCATCAACTTTTCAAACAGACTTCTCACATGCGCACATAGCTAGATAGAAATAGTTGGTTTATTTGCATGTGATGCTGCATGTGTTAGCAAAAAGCATTAAACAACAGAACTGCTTTGGCAATAGAAAAGGCAAGCACACATTGTTGTCATGGAAGGAGCACACAACAGCGGGTGATCTGAAAATGGCCCGAGGGCCAGGTACAGGTGAGCTGCTGGTGCACTTCACTTCCCTGTCGTCACACCGCAGCTGTAGTTCTGAAGAGCAGTGGAAATTTTTGGTGCAGCTGTCACTTCACCCTGTGTTGCGCCTGCAGACAGCACACTCTGGTGGTTTGACTATCCCAGCAGAAGCATGCTGCGGGCCAACAACTTCGAACACATACAGTCAGTAGGGGGTCTGCCCAGGTGCAGTGCTTGACAAGTTAGGCTTGGTTATGCGGTATGCTGCAGCGGCTAGAAGAAGGCCCATACTTTACGATCAGGTTGACAGATTTTGAATTTCTGAGCATAAACATGCTAAATGTGCTGGGTGAAAACAAGAAAGTGATAAGCTCCAAGAAATCCTGGCCAGATGCTATTTGTAAGAGAATCCTTATTTATTTTGTAAAGACATGCAGTTACACTAAATTGCATGTCTGACCACCACAGAGGCAGCAGGTTGAAGAAAGATGAATTTTGAAAAATAAACGGCAGTAGAGAAAAATAGAGAAAAAAGAAAAAGGACAGAAAGAAGTTAGTAAAGGGACTAAGAGATGAAAGAGATCAATAAAGAGAAGATGTTAAAAATCTTACAAGATCAGTTATGGTCTTAAATATTTGGGAATTTTAATTTGATTTTCATATTTCATGTATTTTGTCACTTTCTTTTGATTTTTTTAGTAGTCTGTACTTCACAGTGGTTCAAGCTCATTTCACAGACATCACTTTTTAAAAGACATTTTGGAAATTAATTAGTAAAGGATCTAATTAATCTGTGTTTTGAAGTGGTCTCTTGAGCCAGGCTATCTTATGATATAATCACACCACAGTTCAGTGAGGCCAAGCATAACATAAGCCCAAAGCAAACTCTCTAAGTCCTAGCTTGTTGTGAATCTAAATCATGAGCAACAGGTAGAATAATGCAGGTGAGATCACAAACAGCAACGCTCTCTCAAAGAGCTGCTATATTAATGGATGGAGAGTATAGTTTGGGGATTAGATTCAACACAAAACCTTTATGTGCTGTATTCATGGATCAAATAATAATGTCAAGAGCTAAAGGCAGCCCTAGGATTCATGTGCCAGTGTGGGCCCAGATTTTCCAAACCCATGATATTTTAAAGGCACAATATGTAACATCTGCATGACTAGAACTGTGGCACATATACGGTATATACTGAGTTCTGAATGTCATTGTTTTGTTGTTTCCTCCCTCTATAATTACAACGTCTCTTTGGGGATTTAGGAAATAGAGATAAGCATTTTTCACCTTACATTTTATGGGCCATACATTAATTGATTATTTGAGACAAATCAGCTATTTAATCCATTTTGAAAATGATCATGTTGTAGTTACAGCTTATAACTTATTAGTACAGGCTCACAGACTTTTTGCGATGTTTACATTACTACAGAAAGCTACCAGCTGTGTGTGGGTCATTTAACATTTACTAATATAAAAACTAAATGCCTCTGAACTCTCTGTGAGTTTCAGTTGCACGGTCAGCTTAAATTTCAGTTGCAATGGAGTAAAAAATAACTACTAAATATCTCTTGTATAAACATGCAGTGTACTGTACTATGAACCTGAAAACAATGGCAAAAGCTGCTCATTTTATGGGTACTGTCATGCTCCTTCTCAAGGAGATTACAAAGTCAGTCAAAAAGGGAAGCATCCAAATCCTTGACTTCTTTTCCTCTGTTGTGTTGTGTACTTACAAATGTGTCCAACAGTGGTCAAATACCGAGAAATCTGTAATTGTATTCAAGGTAACACTGCAATTCATTTGGTTGCCTGTCAATGGCATCACATCTGCGTCGTTTCTCTGGCTGCTTACTTCCAGGGAAACATGGAAAACACCAGATGACACATTGAAGACTGGGGAAAGAAGTTGGCGAACGTGACTAAATGTAACGTGCATGAAACTTTACTAGATTACCATGTGTGAACATAATTTCTGCATGAATCCAATTTTGGCAATGGTAGTTGTTCAACAATGAAGATCCTAGTCTGATCCTAGTCTACTTCATGACATCTTCAAAGTCCATTGTTTGTTATTGTTTTGAGTAAGAGACCCCTAGGGGCAGAAATTACATACTGTGCATTTAAATACACTGACATATCCAAAGAAAAGATTATAACTGCTATGAAACACATGGCCCATTTGTTAACATAGAGTACACCTCAAGACAATGTTTCAGTCTTGAGTACTGGACTTACTTTCTAGCCATTATATTGATTTACCTAATCATCTGACATAAATGTTTTTATAAATAATTGTGGTTACTGTGTCCTTGGCTGTGCAAAGAAGCAAACAACTAGAGAAACTTTGCACACAAAAAGAAACTTGACTGCCGTAAGCCTCCACACAAACAAGCCACTCGGTATCGTCTGTCGACTACACTATTCTCCTCCAGCCAGTCACATAAAAAAGTACTCTACTCAAGCACTGACACATAATACAGCTATATAATGTTTTCAAGGAAAAACCCATTGTTATCCCTAACTGCACCACCAACCTCAAACACTACTTGGTGCATTCCCAACTTATCCCTCCTACACACAAGCAGAGCACTATGAATAAGCTTCACAGTTTGCCAGCTCTGTAGATGCTGTTCTATCTGTCCTTTCTGAAACGATATTACAGTCCTACAACTCACAAAATACTGATGCTGCCAATTCATCAATGACTTATATTTTCCTGCACATTTTTGTTGATCAACAGAGAAAATACAGATTTAAATGATCCACCAGATAGCACTGTTTTATCTAGTTGGACTGGCTATATCTGCATACTGGCAGTGTTGCCATACTCAACACAGCAAAATAAAAAGGCACATTTCAAATTTAAGTGAGGCTTTCCACATCTGAAAAATGTGATTTTAATTAGGCTTTAGAATTCTGAATATCTTTGTAAAGTTTTATATAAGATTACATGATCGGCTGATTGACAGAAAATTAACTGGTGTTCCAGCTTCTCAAATGTAATTGTTTTGTTGTTTCCTCCCTCCATAATTACAAAGTCTCTTTGGGGATTTAGGAAATAGAAATGAGCATTTTTCACCTTACATTTTATGGGCCATACATTAATTGATTATTTGAGACAAATCAGCTATTTAATCCATTTTGAAAATGATCATGTTGTAGTTACAGCATATAACTTTGATTTATTAGTACAGGCTCACAGACTTTTTGCGATGTTTACATTACTACAGAAAGCTACCAGCCGTGTGTGGGTCATTTAACATTTACTAATATAAAAACTAAATGCCTCTGAACTCTCTGTGAGTTTCAGTTGCACGGTCAGCTTAAATTTCAGTTGCAATGGAGTAAAAAATAACTACTAAATATCTCTTGTATAAACATGCAGTGTACTGTACTATGAACCTGAAAACAGTACTGTCATGCTCCTTCTCAGGGAGATTACAAAGTCAGTCAAAAAGGGAAGCATCCAAATCCTTGACTTCTTTTCCTCCGTAGCATCAATGTTAGCCGCCTGCCAACATTATTAATTCTTTTCTTTTCCTACAGTGTGTATAGGTCTATTAGAACTTTATTTTCTGTTTTTCCTCATTGTTCTTATGTCATTTACTCTCTCAGATTTCTGGGGAGTACCAACCTTAACAGCCTTAACAGTACCTGAGAGAAAGAACTTTGAAAAACACAGTTTATATTACATGTAATACAGAAACCAATTTCTGTTCTGCCATTGCTCCATCTGTGTCTTAATGTTTTACAAAGCACTTAAATTATTCCCCCTTTGTAGCAAAGTGTTTTTAGCCTTTTCATTTTGCTTCAGGCCTTCTGAAGGACTGTCCTCCCAATGTTCTGAAGTACATGGGTAAAACAGGACAAGGCTGGCATGCTAGTTCCATGGGTCCTCATGGTTAATCAAAAGTAGACAAATTACAGTATTGAACTTTGCTACACTGCCTTGAGCCTATCAAGGAAAAGACATTTAACTTAATTTCTGTTGAAGATAAGATTGAATAACCCTTGTCGTAACTGAAAATAATACATCTTCCAGTCATAGTCAAGCCATAATTCTGATGTAAACAGGCCTCAAAGAATTCATTATCAAACATGGTCAGTTGATCAGCTCTACTTTAACCAGTACAGATCCATCACAATAAGCTCAGATCAGCCCAGATACCAATTGTTAGGATCAGCTTGAGGCATCTTTAACAGATTTCTGCAGGGACACTGCTAGTACTAATGATCAGGACTCAGTGGTGACTGATCATTACTCAACCCCTGTTCCCACGATATCCGTATTCTTATACTTGCTGTTCAATATACACTTCTATGCAAAGTCAGAGCCCTACAACATACTGTATGGGGACAATATAATGTAAGTGTTGTACCTCATTATTACAGGACTTTAACTGACCTCTCATGAATCATACGCTCATACTATATTACTGTTCTCTCCACAAATACACACTCTGTATTGTAAAAGTGATCACTGAATCCTTATAGATGGTAGCATCCAAGAGTTATTTTTTATGCAATATACTGTATCTTTGCCTCTTTGCCAATGTAAAGTAAGTATGGGAAGAGACCTTTGCAAGTAGCAAAGTCAGCGCTTTCATATATAGAGATTTAATACTGAACTTTAACTGCCTTTTCACCTGAACTATGAGTTTTCTACATCATGACAAAACTTCTTCTATTCTAGAGGACTGTGTTACTGATAAAGCTTTTAGAAGACAATAAGGCCTTCCCAGCCAGTGCAATGTCAAAGTGTCTGCTTTGTCAAATCTACATTTAGTTTGTCCAACTACTTTTGTCACGGTGAAAAAGAGTAGACCATGCACGAAAATGGATGTCCTTATTTAAACTATTTATCCATTATGACAGAAAGTCCACTTAAATTAAAGCTGACACTCACTTGACACTGTGTCATTTCCCATTTAGGAGAAATAAGTATTCAAAGAAATATGCTGCTGTCCAAATGTCAACTTTTTGTTCAGTTGAGGTAGATGAGTAGCGCTTCGAAGAGAAAGAGGGAAAAAAGAGAAACAGAGGAGCGGGAAAAAAGATCAGCATGTAAATACGAGAATCGTTTCTAACCTCATTTTCAAGTTGCCAGGCGATGGTTGTCCATCGTAAACTGATACAATATCAAAGTCTTCCTCCAGTGCCAGCGTGACGAAGGTTAGCTGGATTCGGTTCCTCTCCCCTGTTATTATCAGCCATGTACAGTTGGCATAGTTGGGGTAGCCGTGGGGGAAACCAGGCGACTCTATGGTACCATTCAGTCCTTGGACTACACCACCACAAGATTCAGCTGGAAGAGAAAGAGGGGACAAAATTATATTAGGATATTGGGATCTCACATCATGCATTGAATTACATCATTTAGATGTAACATCGTGCCTTTCACTCCTGCCTTGGATACTTCCGAATTTAAAGATACAGACTTTGTCATTTTTAGCCTGTAGCCTTCTAACATTTGTCGAGTTCTGTATAGAGCTCAGGACACAAAAATAAAGAGTGAAAGTAGATTCAAACCACTTTTTTTTAAAATTCTATCCTCCAAAATCTTTAGAAATGATGTAATGTACCACTGAGCACAGCTTAAATATGCAGTATGTGCCAAGCCGAGTGTCACAAGAGTGGCAAGGGCCTGTCTTCACATGCAAGTCCAACATAATGTAACACATGCCTCATAGCCTCCCATGACACTACAGCATATGCACTATGAAGCTTTCATGCAAATAGAATGAATATGAGTACATACTGTATATATTTAGATTTCATGTCTCACCCTTTAATCCTGACAATGTTAGTTCAGCAATCTAGTGATCTCAGACCAGAAATAACCTCCCATGACACGTACACTTACACACACTTAACCGTGCATGGAGCAGGGTGTAGTTTTAACAGCATGTACCGTGTGATCACATTGCTCACTCATTAAAATCCCATTACAGGCTCTCAACACTCAAACATTTGAACATGCAGACATAATACTTTGTACCACCGTTTCATTGTCCTCCCACCACACTGAATAGATGAACAAAGAGATTATATATTTTACATTAACTACATAGAGGCATAAAAATCATGTTTTTCATAAGCACATCAAAATCAGGAAATGCTGCACATCACGCTGTACGGACTAAATTCTTCAGTGTATGATGTTACCATTAAGAAGTCCTTCAAAATTTGCATATAAATGCTAAAGAATGATTAAAGTATGATTATTATTTTAAATAATTATCAAAACCACCTCTATGAACTTGTTTAAAGTTAGAAAAACAGAACATATAATATAGATCATCTTTGTTTTTATCCATGCTATTTGAGCTCTGCTTCTAGCACTTGACATTCCCACTGAGTGTCAGTTGCTGCTGAACACTTATACATAGCAGCATATACATGTATGAACACAGGAGACATAGCTGCACAGACACATACACAGAATAACAGACTATATAGCAGGCTATGTTTTGAAGAATTCATGAACAGCTTTTAAGTTTGAAGTTCAGTGAGAGAAAAAAACCAGTAAATTAATAATAAAGCAGCCTTTAAAGCTGCCAAAAGCGAAGCCAATGTGTAAGAAATCAGGTGAAAGCTATACATGTAATTGTAGCGTACAAAAACAAACCACAGCTAACCAGTGTCAGCCAGAAGTGGAGCAACGCCAGTGAGCTAGTTCAGGCAGTCAACTCAAACTGCAACACACATGTGACCTGCCTCACTCTCCACCATCATCTACCAAGTTTGCAGACTATAAATGCATTATGTTTCCCTCCCAAGCATGTAGGAGAACCTAAGATGACTGTGAAACTTATGAAAAATGCAAAAGGCCATATCTGGACCCAGTAATTGGTTTGTTCTTTCTTGGCAACTTTCTTGGCAAGAAACATGGCAATGCAAAATAGCAACCTCCATGGAGGAGGATCTGCACCCTCTGTAGATAAAAACAACTCATTCTGAAGTAACAAAACACAGTGATTGGTATTTTCAGGTGATTATACACTAATGAAAACATACTTATGCATATTATATTCTATCTCTACCATATTCTGACAATAAATCCCTATGAATCGTAAAAATTGGACCTTTAAGCTGGAGAAAATTCCCAGCTTTCCCTCTGCTTTTTAATGCACTGCCGCCCTGCATCAGTATTGATGCCCATTCTTTCAGCACAACAACCACCCCAGCATCCACCTGCTGGCTCCAGCAGGGGGTTTAAGATATGCACTCTTCACTCCCCAATCAATGTAACAATCTATGTAAACATAATCTGCGGGGAGTGATGAGGTTGGAGCCTAACTATGTTGTGCTTCTGTAATAAACATTTCAAATGTGAATTATCTGACTGAACAGCAGACCTAAACCTATAGCTTGTAACTACAGCTGTAGACAACATGTTATGATGTGTGAGAGCCACCTGGATACTTTCGGCCATTAGCTACATGAGTTGAAGTTAGTGCAAGTAGAGTGGAAGGTGTTTGGGAACAATTGGGATTCCTGGTCAGCTACAACAACAATGGATGAAAAGTTGTCAGGAAATGTGTGTCAGTGTTGCACCACTGCAGTGGGGTGTGTGAGTGGAAACATATCAAACATGCTAACACACACATACACATCCAGATGATATATTCATATGCACTGGGTTTTTCTTCCTTGCTGTGCCAAACTGGCACTGAACAGTGACTTCTTTTTATTCTAAGATTTTATTGAGATTTCTTAGTATATGCTATACACACCTTCCACATCAAAAAAACAAAGATACACACACTCTTAAATAAAATATGTTTGTGTATGAAGGAAGGCCAACACTAGCTGGCAAAAGTCGTTTTAGTTGACAAAAATTGAACTGTGCAAAACAAAAGGATTTTATGGGGGGAAAAAAACAATACGCAACTTTTAGTTTCAGTTTAGTTTGTTCAGCTGCAGCTGCAACCAAAGGCAAAACAATACAGTCCCACATGGAAAAACCTAAAAAAAACAACCAAAAGAAAAAAAACAATCAAGGTTTTAAGATCTTCCACTATGGCATAGTGTGTCTCAACCTTTTATGTATCTCCTCTCCTCTTCTCTGCTCCTCTTTCGTCATTTACAAACTCACTCTGCACTTCTCTCTCCTCCATCTTTCATCTTCTGCTGCTCTCTCCTCGAGAAACACTTTATACAGTTTACTCCTAAAGCTACTCAAATATACAGGGCACGTAGCACAGTGTGTACTCATGTGTGTGCGTGTGTGTGAGTGTGTGTGTGGCCAACATGAAAGCCAGCAGTAATTGTTTCTCAGATAGCGATGGCTATTGATTTATTAACCTTATATCACTGAGAACACACACACACACACTCTCTCTCTCTCTCTCTCTCTCTCTCTCTCACACACACACACACACACACACACACAGAAATGTGTTATACACTCCAGAGACAGCTAACTACTAGGTCACAATCTAGTCAACCAAATGCTAACAAAATATGTGTTCTTCTGTTTCTGTGTGTTTTTGTGTTTTCCCATCAAAATGAGATCAGACCTTCCGCATTGTGCACATACCAGATGTTCTTATTTGTCTGAAGTAACGCAAAGCACACAAACACACATAAATACCTATACACAAGCCCAAATGGACAAGCTGGCAGCAAGAGAGACACACACAACATGTATATGTGCTCACACACATACACAAACTTCAAACCATCTGGAGTGTCCAGATTAATTTCAGATTGTTCTCCACTGTCTTTCCAACCCAATTCACCTCTCCCCCTCAGCCGTCTTTGTGTCTGTCTCTCATTCTGTCTCCAGTTGTCTCTCTCTTTCTGTCCATGGTCTCTTCCGCTGCCAGATCCCCCTCTGCCCTCTTTGAGCAGATGGGGTAAATAGAATTCAGCGGATACTTGCATCAAGCCGGATACCATATTGTAGCACCACACTGGGGGCATTTCAGTAAAGCGTACTTTGCTTTGCCTCTTTGTTGATGTGGCTTTGAGTTCTCCCCCCTCTGTTTTTTCATGCTTAGATTTTGTTAGTTTAGTTTAGAGAGACTGTCCGGTAACTGACAACCATATGGTCAGTCCCTCCAACAGCTGTCCATGCAAGCAAGACAACAAACACTTTCTCATTGTAAGAAATGACAGAGGAGAAAGAATCGAGTTGTAAACAGCGGCACTTTGAGTTCAATACCAATATCAACTTGCTAACAAGCTCTCATTGACAATGCCAACATGCTTATGTTTAGCATTTATAATATTTGCCATGTTAATTTAGTCTTAATATGGTGTGCTTGCTAACATTGCTAACTAATCTGTAATAATAATGCAAAGCAGCTGAGGGTGATGGTAATGTCTTTATGTTTGCAAGTACAGTACTTGGTTTTGACCAGGCGATGTCACTAGACCAAGGGAACACAGAATCAATCAAATCTGTAAAAAAGTTTCATGGCAGTCCATCAGGATTATTATGGTTAACTAAAACTAAACTAAAAGGCAAATCTAGGTATTACAAAAACATTTTACTTTACCTAAAGTTAAAAAACTAGACCTTATAATAACTAAACAATATTGTGCACTTACAAAACCATTCAAAATAAAATAAAGACTTGGATGTCATCAAGACTGTAAGTCCATCTCTTCCACAGTGATGTGTTTGTTTTGTTCTTTAATCTGTGCTACCCAAGCTTTTTCAGGTCAAGGACCTCCACAATAAATGCACATGAGAGAATTTTGTCTTAAGGAATCCCCCCTGTCTAATTATCTTATTTTTAAGTTTGAAGATAAAAAGTCTTTATAGTCAATCAATCATTAAACCAGGATCATTACCTATCTATTGTCCATAACCTGATGGGTTTCGGGGGTGCTGAAGCCTATCCCAGCTGACACTGGGTGAGAGGCAGTACACCCTGAACAAGTCGGGCTGACACATAGACACAAACAACCACTCACGCTCACATTCACACCTTAGAGTTATCAATTAACTTATTATCCTGCATGTCTTAGACTGGGGGACAAAGCCGGAGAACCCGGAGAGAACCCACGCAGACACGAGGAGAACATGCAAACTCCGCACAGAAAGGTCCTGCCCCTGCCACAAACTCCCCAGCCCCCCAGAGGATTCAAACTCAGAACCTTCTTGCTGTGAGGAGACAGTGCTAACCACTGCACCACTGTGCCACCCAACAAAGATCATCATAAAATACAATAATTCAAAATGGACAACCTATTTTTACCCTTGTTGTTCCAACTACCAAAAAAATGGTAAAAGTTAAAACATTCTATTCCTCCTTTTGCTGGGGACCACCTACAACTCACTTAAGGACACCAGTTTGAAAATCCCTGCCTTAAATCTCGCCCTTGACAAATACCCCCATGAAAAAAAAAACTAAAACTAGTCTGACACTAATAAAAACAGAACATTTTTCAAACAATAAAAACTAAACTGAAATGAAAACAAAACAAAATAAAAACTAATGAAAACTAATGAAAAATACAAAACTAAATAACTCAGCCTATTCAGTAGTTGAAACCTTTTTGACCAAAGAGGTGAACCCATTCACTGAACGACTGCCATCCCTTGAGCAACACCACTGCATTACTGAAAAGGCTTAAATTAACTTTTGGTTCTGGTAACATTAATGTCTTGTGGAAACTATTTTGCAGAAGCAAACAAACAAACAAACACCTGTTGATGGAGGCCACCAGTCAGCCGATGAGTGGTGCCCTTGAAACACAAAGTACTGTTTTCACCTGCCTGGCTAAATACAGGCTCTGCCTATTGTTTTAATTATCAGAACTTGACAAATAATTTAATGTGAAAAGGTTAGACAGGCACATGGTAACAAATTAGAAATACTGTAGTGTTGATATTCACAAAAACACAGCAGGGGTGATTATTATTTTTCCCCACGTTTTCCTCACGCTCTGCATCTGTCCTCCTCACCCAGTATGTGCTTCTTCTAACTACTCATGCCTTTGAAGATCTAACAAATATATTTATGTATATTAACTTTGATTTTTTGTTTGTAGTTCCTTCATTCCATGGGTAAAATGTGCTGACAGACCCATCAACATTTAGCTGCATGTAAGAAAGAGAAAAAGGAAAATAATGACTCAGTGTGAATGTGAGTCTCTATAAGTTACTGTGTTAGATAGCAGCTCAGACACATGCAGATATAAAAATATCCTGTCATATGCATGTGTGCTGTGCAGATACGACCACAAACACAGTGTCAGTCTTCATTAAAACACAGGGCAAAATTCTACAGGTATGTTTTGTTTGATTTTATATCCCACAGGCTTTGAGGCTTTTGTCTTGTTATTTATAGCGTGTCCCTTAAAAAAAAAAAATGTAGGCACACTGACACTGTTGTGACACATGTCCCAAAATATGGTGGCTACTTGTTCATTTTGCCGTCTAATAGGCATTCCCAAGAGCTGTGTGCCGTATGTGAACAATCAAATCAAAGCAACTCTATTAAACTCTGCCTTTTCCACTCATACAATAGAGAGACGTTAGATATTTCTAACTGGGAAAAATTTATTATTTCTCAATTATTTTCATCTGCATTGTTCAGGAATGGATTTGGCTGGAGCACGGATCTACATAACAATCAGACAGATTGTTAAATTTTAGGTGCTGAGAAGCGGCAGCGAGGTGGAGGGATCTAGTCGAACCTGACCACAAGGTCCCTGGCTCATAAATCAAATCCTGGCCTCCTCTTTCCACGGCGTGCTGGGCCACAAATCAAATGCATCTTTCTAAGTTACGCTGTGTAGAACTATTGACTGCCGTGATTCAATACTGGCTATGAAAAAGTGGAGAGCAGAGGAGAGAAGAGGAGAAGAGAGGAGAGAAATCTGTTGTCTATCTTTCTGGTATCCTTATTTTCTTTCTCCCTGTACCTCTTCCCCATCTCTATCTCATGTACCACCCCCTCCCTCTTTTTCATTATCTCAGTGTCACAATCATTGTGTCTCTCCCACATTATGTTTGTCTCTCTGCGACTGTCCACCTCTCTCGATCTCTCCCCCTCTATCTCTTTCTCCCTTTAACCTCCTGTCCATCCGTGCTCTCTTTATAACACCGGTATTATCTCTATCCCTGCACCTCTCTCCATGCATCTCTTCCTCCCTGCAGCTCTCTCTATCTCTTTCCCCAGCCTTCTGTCATCACTTCCCTCTACCTCCATCCTGCTCTCTCATTCCTTCTTCCCTCCCGCTTCCTTCCTTCCATCCCTCTTTCGCCACAATTATCTCCGTATTAGAATTGTTGCATCTCCCCCTAAGTGTCATTACACCCCTTTCCCCGCTTTATCGCTATTATTACTGCTATGTTATACTGTCTCTCTCCTGGTGTCATTATATCTATCTCTCTGTTTCCTCTCTTATCCTGCTAGAGTGTTAGGTTGTTTTTATTCCACCCACTCACCTCCTATATTTATCACACAAAGAACAAATACCACAACCTCTCTCTGTCTGTCTTTCTCTCTATCGCCATTTCTCGCACTCCCTGTCAGCCCACTGTCAAACAGTTTAAGTAAATGGGACTGCAGTTAGATTCGAGCGTTTAGGCCATTTAGCTGCTGCTCAGTGGGAATAAAAGCAGGTCTCTGGAAAATAATATGAAAATCCATCTATGCAGTTAACTATGCTGAAAACAGTTTTGAAAAAGACTTTGTGTTCTCCTGTGAAAGCACTTGCTCACCAGTTTGAACTTTTTTAGAGCAGCCATGACGTTCACTCTGAATTGTTGCTGAAAGAGTGGAAACAGCTACTTTCCTAAATGCAATGTGTCTCAAGAATTTTACTGAGAATTAATGTGTTAAAACTACAAGGAATGGTTATATTTTGATGACTTTGGATGCCTCTGCAGACAAAGGTGATAGTGTTTCCACTGTAATAACCACAAAATATAATGCCAAAAATAAAATTATCGGAATATTTTGACTGGCTAATGTACTACACACTGTCAACATCCTTGAGAAATGTAAACACAGGTTCGTTTTCATCTGATTTCAAAGAGAATACAACCTGGTGGCAGCTATTAAGTACAGCTATATAGAAATAACTGATATTCTTGCAGATGCTCTTGTTATCTTATGTAGGTCATAAAAGGGCATCAGTAAGAAATTGAGACTGTTTCATAACCAGTTAAAAACTCCTCGTAGTAGCTTTAAGAAAAAAAATTGAAAGAAAACCCTCCTTAAATTAGAAACTGGCTGTGATTTCACCTCAGTTTGTTTACTTTTTTGGGCTGTGCAAAGTTTGCTTGTGCTTGGCCAGTAAACAGCGTGAAAATCATTAAACCGCAAACTTGCAAACTAATAAACACTAAACAAACAGTGTTGAAAATTCCACCACAGCACTCGTTACACTTCAATAAGTTGATCAAAGAGCCTATTTGTGAAATATTAGATTAAAATACTTGTCAGATGTAAATGAGATGCACATTAAAATGAGTAAAATCATTAAACCTAAAGTGGAGGTGATCAGTTAAATGAATGGTGAGGTAAGGGACAGGACATGCCCTGCCACCAGTCACCGTGACAACCATGTATCATACCTCATGACACGTATCATACCCCCCACACACACTCACACAAATAGACAAACACGCAGAGACACACAGGGAGAATCAAGGCTATGCCCAGAGTAAATCCCAAACATTGTCAGCAAGGAATAGGGTTTGCTGTCTGAAGATAGCACAGATAGGTAGGATGGATGGTGTGTTTCTCTCTCTCTGTGTGTGTGTGTGTGTGTGTGTGTGTGTGTGTTTGTGAGAGAGAGAGAGAGAGAGAGAGAGAGAGAGAGAGACATGATCAAAGATAGAAGGAAGACCGAATAAAGACAAAGTGAGGCAGGCAGGGAGGTGCACAGGAGAGAATTGCATGTGATTGCAGGTGTACTTGTATTTGCATGTGCGTGTGTATCGTAAAACATTATCTTCATTTTTCATCATTCCCGCTTTGAAAAACAAACCGATTTTCTATCTGAGGGAAGTCACCACTCCGCATCTGTAATCAATCACCCTTCACCTTACAAATCAGTAGCTTTACGTTCTTTTTTTTTTTTGTGACCAAATATTTTTATTTAGACATATTTTACAACCAAAAGCATGTCTCATTGATTGGACAACAAATACAATAAGTAAGCAAAAGCAAACAATGATCAACAACATTACAGTTGTGATACACAAAGGAGTTCACACGGAACTGAATGAGGCGCAACATGAAAAGAAAAAGGAAAGAGAAAGAAAAATGGTACCACCCCCCAAACACCAACACACACACTCACACATTAGGGGTTAGTAGTTTTATGTTCTGAATGGAATGAATGGAGATGATTTAAGGGATTAAAATCAAAATGAAGCACAGAAGCCAAATATTCAACAAACTTATAAAAAACAATAATTTGAGAGCACATCCTTGGCCTTAGTACTGCTCTTGCCTCTCTCTGTCATATCTCTGGAGCTACGCATAATACATCTTTCAAAATCTTTTACAAATCATGATTGATGTATTTTTCAGTGCAGGTATTACCGTCTCTGCAGATGTGTTTGCTCACAGGCTCGGGCTGAAATTCTGTCATTCCATTATTTGTATTTGCTCCAGCAGTCTCAGTAGAGCAGCCCATGCTTGTTTGTTTGGTGGTTTGGGAGCTGCTGTCAGTCCAGTGATGCCAAAGCACTGGGGGCAGTTTTATGAAGTGATGGCAAATGCAGTGCATGACTCTGCCACAATGACAGCTCATTACCAAATGTGTCCCCACAGTCAGGAAATACAAGCGTGGTGCAGATTGGCCACTTTAGGGTCAAAATGTAGAATGTTTCTTAAATGGCTGCCATGTCTAAAACAGGAACATGAGTAAGACATGTGGTGCTCAGTCTACAGCTCACCAGCGGTCAAAACAGGGTTCTCATGGGTAAATGTGTTGCAGATATGCATTGCATGTCACTGCATTGTGAAAACAATGCACAATGCACAACAGTGGTTGTGTCTTCAGAAGTTCGGGAGAGGTGAACACTGTGATACTAGACAATACCAAAGGACTCAGACCTACAACTTCCTCTTGAATCTATTCACTTTAACCCTTTAATCTTTATCTCAGTACATCTTTGAAGCAGTCCATTCTTGTGTTTTTACCTTAAATTTTATTAAGCAATACACTCATCATGTCACTTTTAAAAAAATCCCATGAAAAGTTATATCACAGCCATAATTTCATAGCATGTGTTCACCACTGAAGGTTTACTGCTTTGCTCCACACCATGGGGCTTTGTTAACAAAAAGTTGCCTGTCTACACATAAAGCACACATGGAGCAACATTCACAATCATTTGGAGTCGTGTTTCTGTCCACCTGATGAATGTTAGTCAAATATTCACTCTCTTTTATCTCTGATTTTGGTCTGGTTTAGAAAAATATCCATAGGTGTAGTGTTGCTGGAGCACACCAGAATGATGTTGTAAGGAAAATACAAATGAAGAAATACAATATTTGCAGTTTATATGATAAAATAATTAATGTTTTGGGTTTTTTTTTTTTTTTTTTTGTTTTTTTTTAGCTTTAAGATCGAAAGTCCCAGATCAGACAGGTCCCAGTTTTTGCACTGAGAGGCTTAATTTTTCAGACAGAGAGATAGCAAGAGCAAGTGCTTATGAGGACTGAGTGCCGTACAATATTCTCAACATCATGAAACTATTCATAAAGTCATTTGATCATGTGGTCAGATATAGCTGACTAATGTTCATAAAGTCGCCACCATAGAACAGTGGTTAAATGACCCGAAACAACTGACAATTTAAGCATGCACGTGGCTGCATCTTAGGTGTGCTCTGGTAGTTAAACAAACAGCACTACACCTCTAGAAATATTTACCTCTATTGCTGTTAAATGGTCTGACACTGAATGTTCACCAGCTAGCTACTGTCTGTCTGCTGTTTGGTGCAGAGTAGGTAGCATATTGTGTTTTCTGTAAGCTTTTTGCTATAAACACCTTCCTGCTGCAGCTGGAAATGACACTATCACCAATGACAGTGAACGCAAATTGCAACGTTACTGGTCTCAAAAATGAGCTGAAAGATGCTATAAAATTTTGTTGTGGGGAACTGAAGAAGGTGGTAGGTGGTAATTGTCTGTGGGTTCATCACTGCCAGATCGATTGTTAATAAAATAAAATTATAGCAGCTTTGAGGATTACTAGCCTTACTTATATCAACACAGCTATGACTTTTCACCAAGGCAAAGTTGTGTGTATTCCCTGTGGAGTTGGAGTTTGCTGCAGTTTAAACTGTCAAACTCTCCGGGCCTGAGTTTTCCTCGACACCGTGTAGCGGTGTCGCTGAGTCAATGGAGGGGAAACACAGATATACACAGAGCCATCTAAGTAGAAAAGATGTGACAATGAAAATCACTGATGCCCCACTAGCTTGCAGTGTTATTGCTGAAAAAAAGAGGCAGTGTGCTCAATATTTAACTTACCCTTGGGATAAGCCAAAACAGAAAAAAAGCCTATGAATTCCTTTGCATTCTTGAAAAGTCAACCCGTAAATGTGATACAGAGAGCAAAGAGTCAGCACACACATACATATTCCAGCAGAAACACACATTAGGATCTTCTGCGGTCAAGGCTAGGTGGGAATATCAAATCCATGAACTCAGCAATCTGCTGAACGTGTGTTAGAGCGCAGCAAAGCAAAATGGGTGCTGAGAGAGAGCAATGGTAAGCAATCCTCTGTATATATGTTTGTGAGTGTGTTTGTGTGTGTGTGCATGGCCTTGGGTGTATTTGGTGCGTATCTGTATGTGGTTAACTGTACTATTATGCTGAGATGTTCTAATATAAACTGTAGCGAGTGGTCAGGACAGGGTCACTCTTTCATGCTGACAAAACACAAACACACACACACACACACACACACACACACGCTCCTCCAGAACCTAAGTCCCACATTTTTCTTTGAATCATTTTCTCCCATTTACTTTTCTCTCACTCTCCCTCTGGTCTTCTCCCTCTCTAATTTTCTCCCCTTCTCAATAAAATTATTTTTCCCTGACAGTGGAAATCAATTGCTTGTTTTATCTGACAGCAATGCTGTTTTTTTTGCTACAAACAGAAAACAAATGAAAGCAGTCCTGTAGCCCAATTCATATGACAGTTAGCGGCACTTACCTTTGTTATTTTTTTCTCTCTCTCTCTAAAAACATCACCAAATAGCTGCTCTTTTTTTCTCTATAGTCCATCACAGTTAACAGCTTTTATTCTTTAAAGACGCCTTAATCGGTGTTGTGAGTTTTTGTTTTTGTTTGTTTTGTGATTTTATTGAGACCAAGTTTCACATCAACATGGATTATGCCATGCTTTGCTTACTGTTAATAATCTGACAGCAACAGGGAGAAATATAAGTCTCCAGATACATGTCACATTACAAACTTCAATATCACATTTTCTTATTTAGCCTCGGAGATGTCAGGAGTTAGGATAAAGACCAAGTCATTTTAAACTGGATACGGCAGTCTGTTTTGATGTTAAAAAACATAGATATATTCAAGCCCTGTTATGTAATTCCACCTTCAAGTAACAGATTTATAGTAATTTTGATGCAACACTGACTTGTAATAGAGTGAATGGTACCTTGGTCAATCTCACTCCGTGACACTTTACAGCACCAAGTCACACAACACCACCTACGTATGTCACTGATTTTGGTGAAGCTCATATTTTATGGGGAATTTTTTTTTCTGGTTTTCCTTCTGATGTCCCCCAGCTGTTCTGCCTTAACTCTCTGTCATTTACAGAGTTTCCTGATGGACAGTGAAGTAAACTGGCATGCCAGAGCCAGAGCAGGGTGAGTGGGCAACATAACCAGGCTTAGACGATTTTACAGACATCAGCGCAGAGGCAAAGAGACAGAAGTGGACGTTGACAAAGGAAGCTAGAAGAGAAAAGGAGAGAGTGATCAAGCAAGAGGACACTGGACAAGAATTAAAGTCAGACTGGCTCCTAGTTGTTGGCGAGAACTTTGTAAAATAAAAGGCTGCAAGACAGAGCTGAGCTTCTTGCTGTTGGATTAGTAAGTACTATCAGCTGTAAACAACAAGCAACCTATATAAACACAAGTAAATGTGCAATCACATCAAATGACAGATTTTAGCACATTAATAAATGCTGCATGCGTTTTTTTTCTTTAGCCAGCGTGTGCGTTCTTGCATATTTATCTGGAGGTGTGTGTGTATGTGTGCACAGAAGAGAAGAAGAAATTGGAAAATCAAATTATAACTTCACAAGCAATCAAAGACTTACTGGTTGAGGTGTGTCTCTTATAATGTTATGATCACTTCTATTAGAATCCCTCCCTGCTGTGAAAATGATTCACTTATCTTCCCACCCTTCCCTTTTGGTCTCATGACACTTCTTCCCCACAGCCATCAAATAAACATGAATACACATTTTTCAGGGTGTGGTTTACATTATTTATATGTATTATATTTATTTATCTTTATTTATTAGGTATTTATTTAGGTATGTACATGTGTATTACTTCTAAAGATGTTCATGACAAGTTTAGCACATCATGGTGAGATTACAGCAACATGAGCTCTGTTTGCCTGTTAACCTCCTGTTGCTGATAGATATTTCAAACCTCATTTAAACCACAAAACTGATGTGAAAATTTCCACAGAGAATTATTCTTTCAATTCTAATTAAGATCTGGAAGCAGTCATATCGTTATGTTCTCCAGTAGAAACGTTTTTCTTTTGTTATCTGGTGATGTTCAATTTGATTTAATTTTCTGTTCACACATTTATTTGGCTATAACCATGAGTTTAGAAAAAGTGCATTTTGATAGGTAACCTGTTTGCACTGGTACATGTGAAATGTTCTTCTATGACTTCTTTAATTGCTTTTCATTATTTGACTGAAAATGTGATCATGATCCCTGCATGATGTGTTGTGAACACATCATAATTACACTGTAACTGCATCACAGGATGTCAACGCATTAAAACACATTATGAATCTGCCACAGTGTGTTATGAGGCTACGACAGGTGATTGCCTTTTATTAAAGGACCAGTGTGTAGGATTTAGTGGCATCTAGCAGTGAGCTTGCAAATTGCAAATACCTTATCTCAATCTCCACTTCAAAGCATGTAGGAGAACCTATGGTGGCTGCAAAACCTGCGAAAAGGCCACATCAAGAGCCAGTGTTTGGTTTATTTATACTGAGCTACAACAGAAATATGGTGGTTGGGAGATATGTTAAATTTTCTCACCAACTACCACTGGCACAGCAACCACCGACTGCCAATATATTTGTCCCCTCTGCCTCATTTCAGCTGGGAGATGAGTTCACTATGTTATATTTGCTATATTCAATATATGAATAAAATAAACCCACAAAATGTTTAGAAGACCAATGCTCTCTGTATACTGGGGTTCAATCTAAGGTCATGAAAACACAACTGTTCTTATTTTCAGGTGATTATACAACAATGAAATCTTATTAAGGAATATTCTATTTCTATTCTGCCATATTCTGCCAACAGACTCCCCCTAAATCTTACACACTGGGACCTCTGAAAAGCAAAAATCTCCAGAATTCATACAAAAGTGGGCTGTTCTTACAACATGCACAATTAAATGTGGGCCATTGCTGAAAGAAGCCTTCAGGACGAGAACATTATTCTTTAAATTGATGAGTTAGACACTGTGATGTTTTATGAAAGAAATAATTTGGGAGAAATTATGCCTTCAAGCCTGGGCTGTTACCATCCTAAACCACAGCATGTCGTTTTTAAACTGATGACCAGAGACGGATTCAAGTAATTCAGTTGTAAATAATTCAGCTTCCTTTGTCCGCTGAAATTAATTGGGTTCTGTCAATTCTGGTATTTATCTAATTAGTTACACCTGCAACGGCTCTGTATTTTACAGTTCTAACCAGGCTTCTCTGGAGGTAAGGAGGAGTTAGCAAGAAAGGAACATAGATCCCTGTAAATTCACTTTGTCAGGGCTTGTCTGTGTAGGTCCTCCTTTCTGTTTTTTTCTGAGTGTGCGCCTGTCTCTTGAGTTTGGTCTCTGTGGATTTTTGTGTCTCATGTGTATATGAGAGAGGGAGAGACAAGAGGTGAGGGAGATGGAGAGAGACAGACAGAGATGCTCTGCTGGGCGATTTGTGTAATAACTGTGCGAGTGTCACAGTTAAAAAGCATGCAAGCACCACACACACACACACACACCACACACCCACCCACCCACCCACCCACCCACCCACACACACACACACACACACACACACACACACACACACACACACACACACACACACACACACACACACACAGGGTAGTGAAACAGCTGCTGTCCAGTGGTTGTGATTCCAATGAGCTGCAGATGCTGGCCAACTGACCACCACAGTCACGGGGCTCTGCTGTGTTTGAGCTTATAGACAGTATATAGGTGTTTCTGCAACTACAGGCAGACTCGCCAAAATTTAAAAAGTCAAACTCTGTACAAAATGTTACCACAACATTATAATAATGTTCATTTCATACACTTTCCTTATTTTAAATTTCAATAAAATTTTAAGGCTTTTTTTTTATTTCACCAACCAATGGGTAAAAGATATATTTTATATAAATTCATATAGAAAAACACATACATGAATCATTTTTCCCCCTGGAAAAATGAGAAATCAAAATGAATGTTTTGACACAATCTTTGACCCCACATCCTGCCAAACTATGCACAAAATTTCAAAAAGTATTCGCTTTTGATAGCTGCAAGTTAGGCCCATTGTCACTGTGGAAACACATTGACAGCGGCAGGAGGATAGGTGCTGTGCCACATCACAACGCAAGTGAATGACAAGTGAGTGACTGTGTGTTTAATGAGGCGTGGGTCAGGTCACAGGGCTTGTACTCTAAATTCCGGATGGGTGCGACTTTGAATTAGAGATAACTGTGGGTAACGGGTCGGCTCTGGTTCTCATCTTTGCGAGTGTGGTTGGGGGTGGGTTTGCAAAATTGGACCCATGCAGGACTCTGACTGAGACAACAGTTGTGGGATATGAACAAAAGTGGTGTCTGGACACATAAAATGCTTCATAAAAGTTATTAAATCAAATTATTTAGTTATTATTTTAATGTGAAGATATTTAATAACACTGTGTACATAATTATCAAGTATCATATAACAAACTTTACATAAATCCAAAATTTCGCTGCTGGGACTTAAAAAGCAGAAAAACCCACACCTGCATAAAGCTGATGCATAAAGGCTCAAAAGAGGAAAAGAGACAAAATAAAGATAATTTAAAAAAAATCCTGTAACTTTCAATTCACACAGACATACAACATTGAGGAATACAATGAAAGAGGTAGAAATGAATACACACAATGAACAGGGAGAGAGGTAAAGAGTGCAAAAGAGAGAGCAAGCGATAGAGAGAGAGATGCAGCTCTTTGCATCTCTATATTTGCCCTTGGGGCACTAATACTCTATATGCTGCAATATGCTTTGTTATTTATCTGTGGGGACATTGATGTTTCACATGAGCTAGCAGGTTGAGCGTGTATGAGAGCGAGGAAGAGACGACACACACATACACAGACAGCGAGAAGAAATGAAACAGAGTATATATGTTAAAATGGAAATGGCAAGGATGCGAGAAAAGAGGAAGCGGGGTTAAAATTGTGAGTGGAAAAACAATCGACAGAGAGGAATGAAGGCACCAAGCGTCGTGTCTGTGTAAGGTACAAGAGAGAAACAGAGGCAGAGGAGGGCAGGAGGTCAGCAGGGAGGACAGGTAGAGTTAAGATTGGGAAAATACTGAAGATGTAGCAACAGAGACAGTCAAAATGAAAGGGTGAGAAGGAGAGAAAGCAAGAGCTGATGCACCCAAGAAAAGCTGACAGACCGAATACAGGACAAAGTAAAGGACAGAGGGAAGTCTGCTTCATCTAGGCGGAGTAAAAGTTTTTCATTGTAATGTGTTTGTTATTCAACTAAGAGCAAAAAGTTTTGGTACATAGTCAAAAACTTGAGACAAAGAATGTGATAAAGTTAAAGAAAGGTCTGTTCCAATATGAACACCCTTTAAAAAAGTGTCAGCTCTCATAAAATAACTTGTTCTGCATTATAAACTTGAAGCATATCATAATACTTTTATGGGATAGAGAATTCTTTCTTTGGTTGTCCAAATAATTCTGAACTGGGTCATTAATACCTTGAAGATGAGTTGAGTTGAGAGAACTTGTAGGCCACTAGCTTATCATACTGTACATTGTCATGCATAACAGTAATTAGTTATCAGAGCCAGTGAAAAAAGAGTCAAGAGAAAACAGGTCAGAGAAACATGCACAATAATCCTGAAAACCAGAATTGTGTTCATTAAGTTACATTTCAAACTGAAAAATGGATAACTGAGTAAAGTGTCTAGAAGTTTTATGGCCCTAGGACATAAAAATGTGCCAACAATAACTTTTGTGAAAGCTAAAATCAATTTCTAAAGAATTAGGATGCCTTTAAAGGTTCAGAAAACCTATTTTCACAATCAGCTTCTTGTAATGAACACATTTTATGCCAAAGTTCAAACACTCTTTGTGATTTGACATTAAAACAGTTCACACCCACACCATTCTGATGAAGCAGATTAGCTTGAAGTTTTGACTGCTCAGATCATGATAAATAATACCTAATTATGGTTTTCCTAATTTTTTACTGATGCAAATATTCAGCATTTGTGGAACTACTTCAGAACTGTAGTTTACCAAAGTACTAGCTGCGTCACAATGAAAAGTAGCTTATCTACATCTGCTGCAAGCAACCGAAAACTACTGTCAAAAAGTAGTGAAAGTGCATCTAAAGTACATCATGGAAAATTATCACAACCTCATATTACAGTTAGTTAACACTATGTAAAGTTAGGTGTGTTTTATTTATGGCTTAGGGCAATCCTCACTTAAAGGAACAGTTCACCCCCAAATCAAAAATATACTTTTTTCCTCTAACCTGTAGTGCTATTTATCCATATACTATATATCATGGATCTACTGTATATATATGTCATATAGGAACTAAATTCTTTATAATTCTTTCTATTTTCTGGTAGAATCTACCAGAACTACTTTTTTTCACAACAATGTTTGTGGATTATCTTGAATAACCAGGTCATGATTTATGGAAAGAAACACTGCTGTTGAGTTTTTCAAATATATTTTTTGGCGCTTTGAGCATCCCAAGCTGAGTGTCACCTAGCCCCAGTATATTTGAGATAAGGCAAACATCTCTGTGGCTAGCTCCAAAACTTGGCAACACACACCAAAACAATCTAGATGGATAAACTGCACTATAGCCAGAGGAAAAATGGCTGAGCTCTCGCTTTAAGTAGCCTAAGGACGTGTTTTAAGGAGAACAGGGACCAGCTGTTGAGGTGGAAAATGCTAGATGTCCAAGGACATTCATAGTATTCGATTGCATACATCGTGGTCACAGGTGATTTTAATCAAAAAGTGGCTGAGTGGCTGTGGCATTGTACCATATTGTATAGAATATAATGTAACGAGAATACTATGAATATGTTTGTAATTAAGTGAACAAAAGTAGTTACCTACTGTAAAATCTACTGAGATTTGAATGTAGTTAAACTACCACCCAACTACTGCAAATTGTAGTTTGAACTACATGTAGTTAACTACACCCCAACACAGCCAATATTTAATATTATAGATAAAAACCTAAGACGTGAAACCACATTTTGGGATGCTTTAAATGGTGTACTTGCTTGCAGTAATAAATTTACTGTATGCTACTTCAAAGTTTCTAAACTGTGGCAAATTCCTTATCATGGCCAAATGTGGGCTAGCATATTGGTGAAATGTATAAATGTGCCACATATAAGTTATTCGCAGACATAATGTCACGCCCGAGCTGATTATTAACAGCAATCTTCCACTGGTGTAGTGGTAAATTTGCTGGCTGCAAGTGGATAATTTCCTGCCTGCATGAGTTCAATAATGTTGTAGCTTGGAATGACATTACCAGACCAACATTAGGGAGAGGGCACACCAGAGGAGGATGTCAACACAAATTACACGGGTCAGTGTTGTCTGGTATCAAAAATTGAAATTATGCCCCTGCCTCCATGCTCAGTATCAGCTTATTTCAGAAAATGTATTGTTTTTGTGTATTTGAACGTGTTGTCAACAGCACACACGGACTACAACCATATCAAATATATGATTACTGCAACAATTCACAAAGAGGGAGGATTCTTGCCAGTATTTGTCATCTACCACTGCTTGTATTATGTATGAGGGGCTTTCCTCTTCAGTTGATGAAATTCTGTTGCTATCTGAAGGCAGCAAAAAAGAGGTATGGGTGCTTCATCTGTAGCCTATAATTTGAAGGATAGAGTGTATTTTTCAAAGCAGCTCACACTCCTCATCCTTGGAAAAATCTTGCTGAACTAGCGCCCAAACTGATACACACTTGTTGCATATTTGAGAGTACAGTGTGTGTTTGTGCTTTGAGACCGTGCGCCTCCTGATAAAGCGTATCAGTTTCCTCATGGGAGAGTTCTGGGCTCTTTTCTCCATTACAAAATGTCAGTGTGCGGGGGGAGCATGCTGCTGTTAAATGGGATGAGAGGAGCTGATCTGATTGTTCATGATTGATACCAATAATTTATTCTTCCTAATCCAGCCTCTTTACATTAGCGCTGCAGGTGCGCCGTCGGCACGTCACAGCCCTTGGTCATGAAATTACCGAAAATCTGTCAGTCACAGCCAAGTGCACCAGTGCAGTGGATTTGACTCACAGAAATAGGAGTCCTCTGAGGGAGTCGAAAGGGAGCTTGAAAGGAAGAGGAGAGGGAGCGAGAAACGGAGTGAAAGTGGAACATGGAGAGAGAAGAGGGAGAAACTGTTGTCTCGTTTCAAAGGGAGAAGGGAAAAAGGGAAAGAGAGAGAGAACACAAAGAGTGAAACCCCCTTTCCCATCTCACAGGAAGAAATGAAAACTTGTGTCGTTACCAGGGAGGGTGCTTTTATTCTGGTGTTTCTATAGCAACAGTTTCTATGTGCCCATTTTACCAACCTGCAGAGTTATTATTATGCAACGTGTGAAAAAAAACACACACAAATGCCAGAAACAATATGATTATTAGTAATCAGGCAAAGACACACATCACTGTTTAACTCACCATACTGCGTACATACACTACAGGCTGATACACACACTCCTTCAGAGACAGGCAAACCCACACACACTGGTGCATGGGGCAACTTTAAGATGACATAATATGATGGGCTTCCTCAAGAAAAGAAAAAATTATAAAGTTAAAAAGGATTTGCCTCAGGATTTTAATGTGTGTGTAGCCAACTGTTTATTTCTTTTTCTGTCACTTTGTCTCTGTGGCTATCTCTGGCTCTTTCTGTCTCTTTCGGTTTCTGTCTACTTGTGTCCTAATCTGTATCTGTACCTTTGTGTGTATCTGTTTGTGTATGTGTGTGTAGCTATATATCCGCTATGATCATGGCACGTTGTCATTTTCAGGAAGACAGATTGAGACAGAGAGGCATTACTGAGAACCTAGAACATCCATCTTCTACAGTCTGCATGCCTAAGTGTGTGTGTGTGTGTGTGTGTGTGTGTGTGTGTGTGTGTGTGCCCACAGCTCTTTAACAAACTACGTCATGTTCATGCATGATTTAGCGAGGGATTTTAAACATACACACACGCGCGCAGGATCATTAAACTCAGCGGATGCTGCCTTTTGCCTTCAGCACTTCCCATGACAACAGAATCCCATCAACACTCTCACCTAACCTTTTGTTGCTGCAGTAATCACCGATTAACAATCTGTTAGAAAGACAAGGAAAAGGCAAGCGCGGAGACATGGAGAGAGTGATGGGGGTGAGGCCGTGATAAAGGGAGGACAGGAAAATAAATAGGCAAATAAATAAATAAATAAATGAATACAGTGTATGAGAGGAGGGAGGGAGGGAAGACACACACACATACACTCACACACAGGTCAAAAGCGTCGCGCCTACTCAGCATAAATCGTTCTACATGACAGGCTATTGTAATTAGCCTATTATAGGGACAGTAATCATATTACCATGAATAGGTTCCTATTGAGATTAAACAGAATACATTTAAGGGCTGCTACAAGGTTCAAGGGATCGAGGGACACACACACTATGGCTTTGACATTACGTTTAACTCTATAAACTCCTTAATATCCAGAATCAAGAAATGCCATATGACTATAAATTCACAACAGCAAAAAACTCAAAGCAGCCTGCTTCGGTCTTCCTGTGATTCTGGTCTCAGAGGGGTCTGAGTCCTGAGGAGCATGACATCCTGTCACCATCGCCACCCTCAGCATTATGTATGAACCTCTCTCTCTTCCATTTACATGTAAGATGTTATTTCCCAGACTTCTTCGGGCAGAATGACAGCAACTTTATCTGACCGCTAAAACAGCAGTAGAGCCCCACCCAAGGACACTCACAAACCAAGCTCAGAATCGCAAACCAAAACTCAGAAGCCCATACCATACCAAAGAACAAGCAAATTATGACCTTAATATGATGATGCACAATCACAGCTTGCTGCAGCAATAAGTTTATTAATTGATAAATTGACAGAGAGACAATTGACAGCTATTTAGGCTTAACCAAATCATTTTTTTCAAGCAGAAATGTCAAACATTAACGGGTTCTAGCTGTTTTGCTTTGTCATTTGTGATAGTAAATGACAAGTCTTTGGATTTTGGACAGCAAAGGAATTTGAAGACCTCACCTTGAGCTCTGTCAAATTGTGGCATTTTTCACATTTTTTGACATTTTATATGCTATTCAATTAGTCAGTTAATTATGAAAATAGTCAGCAGATTAACTGATAATGAAATATCCATTAGCTATGGCCAACATCCATGCAGTTTCTATTGGATGTCAAAAGACCACAGTAATATGGTGATAAACACAACCTGTATGGTCTCCTGTTCAATGTTAGCAGGCAGACAGAAACAGAGACATTAGAGTTGACCTACAGGCATGACTTTAATTCACTGGAGCATGTTGTATGCAATATACACACAATTTATACACTGCAGGTTACTGCACACATTCTTGCAACTGATTTAATACTTTCTGTCTGTTATGTATTGGCTTAGCTCACAGACTGTTAGCAAAAAACACCTTAATCTGGTTTCTAAACATTATTTGTTGGTACAGAACATAGTGGCATTGCAGACGGACAATCAGACACCTGGATAAGGTTATGACCATGTATACAGGGTTATGAATAACCATTATGTTCCATGTAAACACTAGGGCTGGAGCTAACAATGACTTTTATTGTTGATTTATCTGTCGATTATTTTCTTGATTGATTGTTTAGTTGAAAAAATGAGCTGAAAAATGTTGCTCAGTTACTTCCCATAGCCCCAAAATATTCAGTTTACTGTCACAGAGGAGTGAAGAAACCACAAAATATTAAAACTGACTTAAATTACTCAAAGATTATCAAATTATTTGGAAATGAATTTAATACATGACAAATAATGGATTAAATGTTGTAGCTGCAGTACACACCATGTCCTGCACATGATCAAAAAGAGGATACAACTTACAACCAGGATGTTAGTGTACATGTAAATACAGTCATGGTAACGTCTGACCAACTGTTAGTGACACCCGGTTCTATCAGTGACTACTTTGTTCACTATATATCCAGCATGCATGTTTTTGGAGTTGTTGGAAGCACATTTTATTCTAATACTTAAATACCCAGCCTACATGCTTTGAGCTATGCTAGGCTAAACATGTCCTTGACCTAGCTGTATCTCTGTACTAGTCATGAAATTGATATTGATTTTCTCGTCTAACATGGAAACAGACATCGGTCTGAGTGTTTTTGAGCGGCCCTTCCCAGGAAACCTTGCTTAGAGGCACAGTGGTGACCCTCACTCGGTCTGACTAGAAGAGCCAGCAACACTTCAGTTGCTGACTGAATTCACAAACCAGGGGCCCTATCTTACACTGATCTAAAGCACAAGTTGAAAGTGCAGTGGATTTAATTCATTCAAGGTGTGTCCAAATCCACCTTTGCTGTCTTGTGCCAGGGGCATAGGGGTATCCTGGCCTGTCCCACCTCTTGTGCCAGCAGTGGGATACACATAAGTGCCTTGATTCATTCACAAGTGTGTTTTAGGCCAAGCACGCAATAACCAATGAGAAAGTCAGCTCAAATGACCTTAAAGAAGAAGGTGTGCCCAGAGCGCAAGCGTTGCATGATGGCAGATTTTTCAGGAGGAAATGAAAAGAAAATATTTTCAAGTGAGGAGACAGATCTACTGGTTCGAGAAGTGAATGTGTGAGAGAGCACGCAGTATATGGAGATGGCAGGGCATCTACGAAAGCAGACTAGATGTGTAAATAGTTTATTTTACATTAACAAATAGAAAAAACTAATACATGAACCATACATGCCATGCAGATTTGAACTGGTAATGTTTTACACTGAAACACCTTGAAATGATGTTGTATTTTATAATTCATTATTATCATCATCATTATTATGGAGCTCCGCTGTCTGAGGATCCAGTGGGCAGGAGTGGGGGAGAGAAGAGACAAGCCGATCCACACTGGCCACAAAGCTGCACCTCAATCCAGCTGAACATCCACCTGAACCGGACTGAAGTGCAGCTTCGTGGCTGCCTGTTCTCTATCTCCTTCTCCTTCTCCTCTTTCTCCTCATCCTTATCTCATCCTCCCTCCTCTGTCCCACTAACACTACTGTGGGTGGATTAAACAGAATCAGTTTCTGAAGTTTGATAACTCGTGCATATGGGTATATCCACCCAGCACCAGGCTCTGACAGAAGTACACATACCTTTTTTATCCTGGGTCGGGCTGATCTCGTGGTCAGACTTAACATTTGGTTCATTTTGCATGTTATAGATCATAATTGTTTAATTCTTGTTTTTCTACATTAGGTTTTATAGTTATAATATGATAATAATTCCTTATTCGCTATTGGTGAAAATAATTTTAGAGACACACATGTGCATGCTGTTTACTTCAATATTTACACTTTATTTCTGATAGAAAATATGCTCAAAGGACACTTTACTAATCCACACTCCTGTGTGGAGAAAAGACTGAACATAAATCAAAGTGTTTTGTGATTGTGGAGACATATGTGTGTGCTACAGTCAAACACGCCGGTTGCTATCTTGTGCAGCACCAGACTTTAAGCTCTGACCAGGTTTTAGCCTGTCTAAGGCGCAAGTGATTTCAACTCCAATGTTCCGCACACAAGATATCAAATGCACCTGGCCACGCCTTCATTTTGCCTTCATTTTTAGACCTCCCACCTATGGCTGCACAGGATAGGCAAAAGTTTTGCTATTTTGCAGACGTGGAAAAAATGGCAACTGCGCCACTGGTGCATCTGCTTTGTGCTGCATGTAAAACAAGGCCCCAGGTCTCCATGTCCTGTTGTCTCTTGTGTCTGCCAGTATTCAGTAAATCAGACTGGTGTTTTATTTAAGTATGATGGATGTATGTGCTTATTATTGTACAGGATGCCATATTACCTCCTCAATGACATATGACCTGCTGTGTTTAAGTATAGGTTTAAGTGTGCGCATAGGCAGTGTTATAAAGGAACACGTGCTTATCAGGGAGGGCAGGTTAACATTTACATACTGCATGCCAATAAAACAAGCTTGAGATTATATTTTCTATGTGTGTCAGGTGGGATAAACAGAGCAGGAGAAGCAGAGTGGCATGAACTGAATTACAAAGACTATACATCCATATAACTGATTATAGTTGTAGGGATATAAAGCCATTGTATTTTTTAACGATTATTGATAGAGAGGGGAGAGAAGCGAGACAGATGAGCAAAGGCGGGGAGCTAAAAGGAGAGAGGTGGAATGGATCTGTGGAAGAAAGATAGGTACTTAAAGAAATGGAAAAACTGATCATAGATGAGTAATGAACTGATTGAATTCTCATTAATGAGTGAAAGGACCAAGAGGGATGGACACTGAGAGAGACAGTGAATAGAGAGCTCTGAGGGGGCCACTTCATGCAATCCATTATTCCCATGATGTTAGCATCCTCCCCAAAAATGGAACTCCTAAAACTGACTATAAAACCTATTGTGACAGAGAAATATAAAGAGTTAAAAATAGTCCTAATGTTAATTAAGTTAATGTCTCTGAAAAAATAGATATTAAAATAACAACAACAGAGGATATATTTGACAAATCTGAGCTTAAGGGGAATCCTGCTCTATAAAATATCACACGAGTCAGACTGTGAAGTTGAAAAGTAGGTCAAATAATGTCAGTAAGTCATACCTTAATGGCTGTTAATTATAAGCAACATTTCAGAAGTTATTTCATGGTGCAACATTTCATCTGGCTTAATGAAAAAATCCTACATCTTGACATTTAAATTCCTTCTGCACTCCCGCCTCCATGAAAATGGAAAGAAATGGTCCTTTTAAAGTTTTAGAAGCCTTGAATTTTATCTCGTAATTGATTCAGGGGATTTAACTTCTATGTATAATTGATTCCAATATTTAATTTTCCTCAGGGAAATTAATTCATTTTTTTACTGTGGTCAAATGAAAGAAAGTGTATCTCATCCAATCATTTTGCAATGGGAGTAATAATTGTAACATTGCTGTACTGTGGGCCATGTGTTGTAATAACATCGTCTTCGAAACTCTGTCGTGATTCCCACTCTGAAATTAAATGAAGAAACTTGAGCTTCTGAGAGTTATTGTTTCCTTATTGTTTACTATTACTTTAGCATCAACTTCTCTTCTAATAAGGCTCCAGCCTGACTGAAAGAAAGAAATCAATTGAGTTCAGTGTGCAAATGTGTTCCAGGTCATAATTTTTCTCTTCAAGTTCCCCGAGACAAAATAATTCTAGTTCCAATACATAATGCTAAAGCATAAATAGTGTTATTTATCAAATAATCTGGGAAATCGCTTTTAAACCGGTCATACTAAACGTCAAAGAGTTAGTTTTCCAGAACATAAAAACACACAGTATCTACGGAAGGTTCTTCTCAGGTTTAGCCGAGAACATCATAACATTTCTTTGGACTCAGTAAATAGGAAGTGAAAACTGGCCTCAAGCGGTGTTTTGTTTGTTTGGTCAGGATTTCAGTACAGCTTGTAACAGTTCAGGTGATTTATGGTAGTGTACTTATTACTGTAGGAGCTACACTCATTTTAGCATGCTGTTGATGCTGTTACCTGAAAGCAGAAGAAAGAACAAAGCCCCAAGAGTGAAGGTCAGGTGGAAGAGCATCTAAGTTTGTTGAAGAAAGACAAATTTGGCTTTTATTGTGGTAAAAAGCAGCTATGTCTGGGTCACTGCAGAAAGAAGTCATTAAACACTTTTATCTGCTTCTACTTTTCATTTGATGTCTAAAAATCTCTATTGAGGCATTTAATAGTTTAATAATTTAATAGTTAATCATCAACACACATTCCAAAAGAGTTGTAAAATGTAAATAAAAACAGAGTGCAATGATTTGCCAATCCTTTTAGACTTGTATTCAGTTGAATACAGTACAAAGACAAGTTACTTAATGTTTCAACTGACAGACTTTATTTTTTGTAAATATACACTCATTCTGAATTTATGCCTGCAACGTGTTTCAAAAGTTGGAACAGGGGCAACAAAAGACTGGGAAAGGTGTAGAATGCTAAAAAAAACATCTGTTTGGAACATTCCATGGGTAAACAGGTCAACTGATAACCTGATTGGGTATCCTCAAAAGGCTCAGTTTTTCACAAACATGGATGGGGTGATTTTTCATCATTTTATGTGAAACTGCATGGGAAAATCTACAAAACATCTACAAATCTAAGTTAAGACTCTACCATTCAATGCAAAAGCCATAATCAACAACATCCAGAAATGCTGTGCACTTCTCTGAGGCCCTTGGTCATCTAAGATGTACTGATGCAAAGTGGAGAAATGTGCTGTGGTCTTACTAGTCCACATTTCAGATTGTTTTCAGAAACCATGGACGTCGTGACCTCTGGGGTAAACTTCAAAAGCCAGCATCTCTGTGTGTGTTAGTGCCCATGGCATCATGGGTAAAATGCCACATCTGTGAAGGCACCATTGATGCCGAAAGGTACAAACAAGACACAAGTTTTGGAGCAACATATGCTGCCATCCATACCATGTCTGTTTCAGGGACATCCATGCTTATTTCAACAAGACAATGCCAAGACACATTATGAATGTGTTACAACAGCGAAACTGTCCTGCCTGCAGTCCAGACCTGTCTCCCATTAAACATGTGTGGTGCATTTTGAAGTGCAAAAAATACGACAACAGAGACTCCTGTCGAGCAACTGTAGTTGTACATCATGCAAGAACTGGAAAGAATTTCACTTTCAAAACGCCAACAACTAGTGTCCTCAGTTTCCAAAGGTTTACTGAGTGTTGGTTAAAGAAAACTGGATGTATCTCAGTGGTAAATTCAGTATGTCCTTGTCCCACCTTGTTTGGAAAAATGTTGCTGACATCAAGTTCAGCCTGAGTGTTTTTTTTTTTTTTTGTTTGTTTTTTTTAAAGTTTATCAGTTTGCACATTAAATATATTGCCTTTGTACTGCATTTAAATGAATATAGATTGAATGCACATAAAAGCAGGTCATCTGTTATTAATACAGCAAAGAAATTAATTAATTGCCAAATAACAGTAAGTCTGCTATTCCTCTAAGGGACAAAAATATATAAAATAGTTCCAAGTAATTATTCATTTATTAAAAGAAATAGTGCTATCATGCTAAGTCTTTTGATGAAATTTTCTCCAAGTTTAACAAACATGTTAATCCAACTTGATCCCACATCTTGGTGCCAAACCAGACTTTTTAATCCACTGCACTGCGGGGCATAAAACAGTACAGCCAAATATCAACATGTTTGTCAGTGGAAATTAAAAAGAAAAGACAACTTACTCTCCTGAAAAAGATCCAAACTCATTTTTATCTCTTCTTCTCAACTCGTGGCGGCTTACAGCTCGCTTAGCCTAACTTTAAAAACACATGGGAGTGTATCTGTGTGTATTGATAATCTCACCCCAGGATCCTGCTGTTGCTGCTCTATTTGGCTTTGAGTCATGAGCCTGCATTATGCTCCGCCATGCAGCCAGTCAGTCACCCAGTAAGCTATTCAATCAACCAGCCGGCTAATCAGTCAACCATCACTAAGTCTGTCAGCCGGTTATCTGGTCAGTTAGTCAACCGACCTCGGAGACAATCAGCCAGTGAACCAGTCAGTCAGTCTGGCAGGAGGGCAGCCAATTAGTGAAACCCTCCAGCTGGTCATTGGTTAAAGAGGACGGTCTTGTAGTAAATCCTGACTTAACAAATTGATGTCTAGGAGAATCAACATTATCTCAACCCCTCCCATTTTGCTGTGTGATAATAAATAGATCATTAGCTCATCATCCTGCTTGTTCGCCTTATTTCCAACATTCATCCTTGTTGTTTTGTTTCTATTTCAATAGTGAAACATAAAGGAAAACAGAAATTTACGTGCCTATAATCATAGTCATCATTTACATGTGTGTGTGTGTGTGTGTGTGTGTGTGTGTTTTCTAGGGATTCGTAAACAGGCAGCGGCGCGGAGCAGGAGTCACTACCAATAACAGCATAAAGGAAAGAGGGAGAGAGAAAGAAGGAGTGTCTGCATCAGTGTTTGTTTTATTTAGTTTGACAGCTTGTTGACAGTGCTGGCTTGTTTTTGATGCTGTCAGCCGATTATTCATTTAGAGCTGAATGCAGTTTGGACCACAAGGCCTATTAAATTATACACATTGAACAGAATTGTTTCAGTGCCACAAAGACTGTTGAAACTGTATGGGTATGCAAGTTTGTTTCAGTTTAAGCTCACAGCTATGGGAGGTGTGAGGTGTATGCTACATCTGTCTGCTGAGGATATGTTAAATCATAGATGGCCTCAACTGTTCTCACTGGCCTCGAAGAGCAGATTTACTATGCAGGCTGTCAAAAGTGCGACCCATTAAAATCCCAAATTGAGTCCAGGAACTTTTGCTGCTTGTGTGAAATGACAGAGAGAAAGTGGAGGGAATAGCAAGTTGTTTCTTTTTGTATTATTTGTAAAGCAGCAAGTAAAAGAAAAAGGAACCCAAAAGCTATTAGAGTCCCGTGTTCACCAGTGGACATTTTGTTTTTAGAATGAACTGACAAATGGTTTCTGGTGCGATGAGACCAAAGTAAATTGTGATGCACATGAAGGGAGCACAATGACATGAGGCCACAGAGCAGACACTTTGTTGTCAGTATGAGTTACCTCACACTGACAGAAATGGTTTCTATTCCACTGGTGAGTTCAGTAAATATAGTTGTAGCATCAGTGAAATGAATTATTGCATTAGCGTCTGCTACAGCTAAATATTCTATTTGCACAAAAAATGTGCAGGATAGTCTCGTAGAGAATTCTGCTCCTGAAATAAGAAATCTCACTGATATTCATAATTAGGGCTGCATGAAGGTGACGTCAGGATCAAACTTTACTCAAACTTTTTCTGTGTATTTTTAGGTAAGTCAACGGTATGATAAGCTTTGCTGTGGGACAAATATAACTGACATGCAAGATGTTTATCATCAGCGTCTAGCCACATGACAGGGGCCTCTGTTTCATCACTGTCAACCGGGCCAAGTGATTGATAATGCTCCGAAAAAGGTTAAAACACAAGGACACTGAAAGGAAAGTCGACATGATTTCTGCAGTGCGCTCTGGATAAAAGTAAACCAAGCAAACAACATCTTACAGTAAACGAGTAGCTGAATACATTCAGTTCACTCCAACTTTCTAATCCCCATGGAAGTGACTGATTTTAGGGCAAATCATGCTCAGACAACAAACCTGGCAAGACATGAGAAGCAGAGTGCAAGGGAATGACAGAGAGAGAGAACAGGGCATCAGTCCAAAGGGCAATTCAGTACAGCAGCCTAATACTGTGTTGTCCAGATGGTCTGTCCTTATTATGGGGTGTATATGTTTCTGTAATGAGTATCACGACCATAAGTCCTGCTTATGACCCAAAATATGAATGTTTTTATTGAACTCGCTGAACCTGCCCTTTGAAGATGTTCTTCTCACCTATAAGAACATGCACTCAGTCATACCCTCACTCCTGTTTTCACTTATACACACATTCACACAGAAATAACACGCTAAAAATATATACTGTAGTTAATATGCACCCTAAATTCAAGTTTTGCATCAAACCCTTGAGGAATGCCTATCCTGTGTTTAAACAGAGTGCATGCAAATATGCAAAATAAAAAAAAGAAATCCCATGACACATAACTATAAAATACTGTGGAAATAACCTGAATCTTATGTGAAAAGCTAACTTACCCTTCCCTTACCCTCTCTGTCTCTTCTTCTCGGGCTGTTTTTTTCTCTGTCTTTCTCGCCTTCTAGTTACTGACATGCTGAATTCACTTATACTGCGCTCTTATGTGAGCTGCACATGTAAGCTGCCCTCTGGCTATAATAAAGCCTTTAAATACTCGAGTGAAAAAATGCATTTTGAGTCGCGGTGGCTACAGAAATTATAACATTTATTTATAGCCGAATAATAAACACACACCGATGCCAGCTACTTACTTTCACACTCTCAGTCACTTACAATAAACGAAAGCTATCACTGTACCATCAGCCGCTGCACAGAGAGTGTCAAGTGATTGAATTTAAGAGATGTACTGTATCACAGATGATGGATGGTGTGAATGGATATTTTAATTTGCTAGTGCACATAGTTTCATAAAAGTTTAGAAACGGTCAGACTCCAAAATCTGCTCTGGGGACACAGCCAAACTTTAAAAATCAAATTTTCTAAGCTTTGTTTAATAATTGTTTCACAGTCTGACACAAAGGAGACGCAGATGCGGGTTATATTACTCCACTTACCTTGGGGATTTTTGTTTCTTGTAGTTATTTTACCTGCTTGCAATTATTGATACTGAGCGTTATAAAAGAGCCAGAGTGCCAGTTGTCATTGTGGATCCCTGGGGCAGCTACTGTAATATTGGAAGTTGATTGCCCTTGAACTCTTATCATCACAAATACAAATTAGAGGCAGCTTGGCACTTCAAGTACAAAAGAATTTATTTCCAGGGTTGGATACACCTTTTCCAAAGTCTATTTCAAGCACTTTTCAACCATTTTCAAGGTGTATTTTTTAGCTTTTCCAGGAGATTACAGCTGTGATAAATTATTTATTTATGTACATATACATATACATATACATATATATATATATATATATATATATATATATATATATATATATATATATATATATATATATATATATATATATATATATAAATGTTAAAAATGATTATTTCGTTTCTTCATCATCAAAATTGTGTCACCTGTCTGTAAGTAGACTTGGCATTCTAAATAATCAAGGATTAATCAATCAGTAAACAAAATAAAATAAAAATAAAAACAATATGTACAGTTATTTACATAAACTGTATACATAAACACATATACACCTGGGAAATAATTCTCTAGTGCATTTTTTGACTTTGTGTCAGGTTGAATGAAAACAGCAGCAACAAGATAGTGATGATAACATAGTATATCTCAAAAGAAAAAGCTCGACATCTCGGAAACACCATCCATCAACTCCAACTGTGCCTATGCCCCAAGCACCACTGATACAAACACAGAGTCCACCTCCCCTCAAGTGCAACACCTTTGATCTGACCGGACATTACCCAGGAGCAGCCTTAAACCCAAGCTGGGTTAGCATGGATATCCCCGCTCGCCTCCTCCCCTCCTCCCCTTCTGGGATGGTCTGCAGTGGTGCATCCACCTAATCTGACTGCAGGTTCAAAAAATGAGGACTGCACTCCTATGAATGTATTTTTGTCATCAGTGATACATGTTTCAGCAGTAAAGCTGAAAAAAAAAAATTAAAAGAGAAAACTAGAAAAGTTTGAAGTAGCTAAAAGCCGCAGCATCTACGTCTGCTGCTGTTGCCAATTTGTTCATAGATCACCTGGCTGAGCCAATATTAAACAATCACTCAAATAATCACAAGACATGAAACTTAAATTTCAATAAAATCCATTTCAATTAATTTTTTTCCCTCTACTTTTCAAGCAAACACTCATTGAAACCAAGGTCCAAGAGCAATAGTCTTCATTTTGTGCAAAAGGGTAAAGAGCAGTTAGGTTCTCTGACTTATTTTACTTCTTAATCTAAAAAGAAAACAATTCAGTTTAAGTGTCATTTATTATGAAAGTAATTAAATTACATGTTCAAGCAGTTTCAAGCATTTTATCCAACATCCAAGCATTTTTAAAACCTTGAAATATAACATAAAAATTCAAGTGTTTTGAAGGATTTCCAGCACCTCTAAGAACCATGTTTATCTGAGTGAGAAAAGGTCTAAGGAGGTATAAGTGCTGCAAAGTGAAACTGTCAAACTGAAGAGAAATGGGTTAAGGAATACTTAATCTGGATAAGTCTACATTTGGGAGTCACCAGGGAGCCTCATGTGATTTTCTGCACAAGTCGGGACTCTTTAAGTTCTGTATTTCGAGGAGTGAGGAGCCACATTATGGCAGTTAATCTACAGTAGGAGTACAGTGCACTGTGGGGGATCTAATCTCTCTCTCAAACACACACTCACACAGATATGTACATGTGTGCACACACCTAAACTGTACACATGGAGGACACACAGACATGCACGCTGGTGGGAGATGTGGAGGGATGTGCGTGGGGGGCAATCCAGTGTTATCCACCTAATTCTGTCTCCAGCAACACTCCCCACACACTGGATTAGCTAGTGGGCTTTGTCAATACACTGTAGAGAGGAAGAGAGAGACTATGTGTGTGTGTGTGTGTGTGTGTGTGTGTGCACAGCAAGCAAGAAAGATGAAGACGGAGAGTTTGTACATGTGTGTGAGAGACAGAGAAGGGGAGGAGAGGAAAGTTTGTATTTAGATTGAAAGAGATTGAGTGAAATGTCTGTGAGTGTCTGTATTTGTGTGTGTGTGTGTGTGTGTGTGTGTGTGTGGTTTTTTTTAATGTGATTTATATAATTTTATGGAGCCACTGAAGATAAAACAAACACACAAAGGGACGTTGAGAAATGTGTGTAGAGTGTGTGTGTGTGTGTGTGTGTGTGTGTGTGTGTGTGTGTGTGTGTGTGTCTGCGCATGTGTATAGACTTTCCAGTCATTGTTTCAGAGAGCATAGCGAAGCGTAGGGTGTAGGAGGGGTTGGAGAATAGTATGTTATTTATCAATATCTTCCATATGCTGGGAGCATTGACTAGACTGTGTAAATTACTGAGCCAATATTCACTGTAAAACAGCATACAGGCTCTCCAAATGACTGAATCATTTGCTGTACTCCAACTTACAAAAAGGGAGAAAAAAGAGAGGCAGGGGAGGATACTTATATTGTGGGGGAGGAGACACTCAGATGAAGTAACAGAGTAAATGTAAATTAAAACTAACTCCATGTATTAACAGTGCTTTTTACCAACAACTGTGTTTGTGTTCCTCACTGGTAAATACCAGGTCAAATTGTATAAAAAGCCACGCAGGCTTTTCTCAAGGTTTGCAAAACATTCTGCGTGTGGTGAATTTGCAACGGAAATGTGTCTTGGTTGTTTACATTTAAATCGTTACCTCTTCAAAAGCATCATTTTGATGTTGAAAATGTTACATAAACTGCACTTGGCTTTCCAAACATCTTAAAGAGACTTTGCAATTAATCAGTGTGAGCTGAAAGACAGGAAATGAAAATGAGAAAAGGAAGAAAGAAAAAACAAAAGAGCAGAATGAAAAAATAGGAGGCAATGGGGGGTATGAGAGTGTGTTTGTTTGCATATTCAAAAAGCTTTTTCTCACACAAGTTTGTGTGGGCTTTAACAGAACAAAAGAAGAAAGATCCCCCCCTCAAAAGTAGGACAAACTCTAACTTTAAACACCATAGTTAATTTACAAATCCTTTTTAAAAACACTCACAGCACTCAAGACTTTCTTAATTTGTCTAAGCTGGACATATATAGCTGAGCCAGTAGTAGTTCTTGAATGTTTATATTCTGCATTGAAGATATATTCGGTATTGTCTTGTACTGTCAGTCACTATAACACCGATTACTTGCATTACTGACACAAGTCAAATTTCATGCATTTTCCTTAATCAACAGTTTAACATGTTAATGAATAAACAATTAATTATTAATAATTAATAACATACAAAACACACATCTTTTTCTCAGTGTAAGTATTATTTAACATTTTAAACAATTCTAGTGGCATAATAGCTATGTAACAGTAATACTTGCACTGCCACCATCGTTTGCTGCCTTTTAAGGTGGTGCAACACTGAGCTGTGTTTTAAGATGGTGTCACAATGTTTCATCCAGAGCTGACATTACAGTAGCTGCCAGCCTGCCACACAGTGTGACTAACGTTAGCAAAGCTACAGTAGCAGCAGCAGCCTGCTCTGCTTGCAGGTTAATGTCCAAGTCTGTGTGTACACGTTGCTCCAGTTGAGTGGTTATATGCTAGTTTATTCTGATACAGCCTTCATTTATCCTTATTTTCATTTCAAAGGTCAAAACACTGCCAAACCACGGTTGTTTTACAAGCCAGAACAACATCAGCACCATCAGGGTATTTGCTGGGCAAGAGGGGCTGCTGTCTACTGGGGCTACAACCCTGACTGAGTGGCAGGCGGCTGCATGACATTTTAGAGGTGACAGTTAACTGGCATTGTAAATGAATAAAATGTTCAGAAATAGCTTAACCAACTAGTATTTCTGATGCCGACTAGGGAGGGTGGTAACATTTAATTGTATAGTCGACTAATCACGCACATTCCAGGCTACAATAATGTAGACTGATGCATATGAAATTCTGGCATACAGAACACGGTTGGGAAATAGCAGGGTTGTTTCAGGGCTAATAAATAACATGGTATCGGATTATCTCGATCCTGCATTTTAGGCAGTACTGACATTATTTTCTAATACAAAGACAGCCTTCTTAGTATTATTTGGATGAATTTAATTAGTTTTAACTAACTAATAACTCAACACACTACATATGTATGAATGTACCACTCTCCTTGTTTACCACATGAGTCTGACTCATTATTTTTTCCTGAATGTTCTTTTGCAGACATTTAGGTTGCTGTTATCTCAGCCCTGGAAACCACAAACACAAACTGTGGGACAGACACTGAGGAACCGCAGGGGGCCAGAGAATCCAGAAAGACATTATCCAACAAAGAAAAATGTGGACTGTGATTTGTGAAGGCCCCCTACCTACGCTGCTGTTTGTCACAAAAATGAATAAGTAAACAGCCTTCTGTTTTAAATTGCTAACCCTCCATCATGAAACACCATCTAGAAAAAGAAATCTGTGAAAAAGAAAGCACATATCGCCCACTGCCAGTGCCCTATACCATATAGTCCGTCATCTGTTACACCTAGCTGCTGCTGAGCTGCAATAACTTATTGTTTTTCTGATGCATGTTGGTGCAGCAACTTCAGAGACTTGCGGTGTTCCAACTAAAATGCTTCTACAGTAACTACAGCCGCTCTGCCCGGGGTTTAATAGATCACAAAGTGTCTGCTAAAGTTCTATTACAGGAAAACTTTAAAAATTTTCTCCATGTGTGCCACAGAGTAGTAGTTGAACACACAGATGTCTAACAGCCAAATGCAGCCATCCACACACACATACACACACACTCAGCCAAACATCTGTCGCCCAGTACTGAAGTGGCGAAGGATGCTTGTTGACAAGGTGATTGATGCTGCTGCTGTCATCTTCTGACTCCCTCTCTCTGTTTCCTTCTCTCTGCATGTCTCTCTGTCTCTGTTGCAGCTTCCTGAACAGAACCATCAGCAATAATGAACACTGGTCCAGATGCCCAGTAAATTTCACAACAGTTGGCCTGTCAATCCACGAGCACAAGCCCATACACGCACACGCATGAATACACAAACATGCAGTGCACATGAAAATTAAAATAATGGAAACATCACATGGAAGACAACAAAAATCACTTGTGAATAGTTAGTATAGTTGTTAAGTGACAAAAAGCAGATGTTCAAAAAAGTGTGACTCAACTATTTGTAAGGCTCAGCATCATGGCTCACACACATTTTCAGAAATCTGGGGAATCTAGATAATCCGTTTAAATCAAGCTTTACCAGGATTTTGTGTCCTTACTAAGTGAGGGAGAAAAGTTGATTCTCTTGAGCAGCCTGATTCTTTTTTGTACAAGTCCTGAATTATTTTTTAATTCGTGAATTGATTTTATATGTGAATAAATAACTAGCTTTTACTTTGTTAGTTCAATGCTAACACATAATGGGAATTACCATTATCGTGCAAAAATTAGCACTGTGAACACAATAATATTATCTTAACCACCGGATCCATTTTACCTCACATGATTAACATAAAATGACATGTGTGCTCATTTCCTTTGCTCAGTGGAAACAAACTAAAAGCTGCTGACGTTACAGTGATAATTCAATTTACTTCAACAAAGGGTATATTTTAAAAGCCAAATAATTACCTTTCACCCTGTTTTTTGTATGACTGATTTATTTAAAAAAAAAAATCAAATTTTCATAATCAAAATAGACAAAAATAAATCCCCTGAATTCTTTTGAATTAAAAAAGCGTTAATCCTAATTAAGTGTGACCAAAAGAACTTGAACTGTCAAGTCACAATTACAAAGGCATCCACCCAGCAGACTGGATGCTAATTAGCAGCATTTATCTGTTTTAAGAGGTCTGACAATAATGATGTTTTTCAAAAGCAGCATAAGGCTTTGAAAAACATGACGATGAAGTTCCAAACAAGATAAATGGTCAGTGTTTGAATAGATGCATAAATCTCAGAGCCCTCTGTGGACGACATTATTACCATGGGGGGTCTGAAGATTAGTGCTTTCTAACTCAGGACGTCAGCAGTTTGAACATCAAAAGTGAACACATGACTGACGTTCTTTGGCTGTCCCTGCTATGGCTTCAAACACCTACTGTATTCTAAGCTAAATTTGTGGTCAATTATAGGCTAATTGTACCCAGGAACACATCCGATTCATCTGATTTGTGCATTTACCAACTTTTGAACGTCACATCTAAATTACAAGAACCATGTAACCAGTGGTGAGGCTGTCGAATAGCCACTTGAAATGGGCTTTACTGTTTTTCTGCACTCTGAATGACGTTTAATGTGTTACTGTGGTTACCACAGGGCCACAGTAAATCATTTTAGCATTTCAAGGAGTGACTGACATTACCAGTGTGCGGTGTGCATGGGCACAATCAAATTGCTGACCTGCTCTGGTAATACTGATGCCCTCTGGAAATGGCTAAAACCTGGCAAATTATTTAATGAAGCGAAAAGAGAGAGCGGCCTGAGAAATCACGACAACATATTCCTAACACGAGGCGACTACAGTCGCACAAAGACAGACAAAGCACAGAGGGAAGGAAGACGTGAGAGCAAAAAAGAAAGTAAGAGAGAAAGGAGTAGGCATGTGGGAAAAGCTTTGATTATAATTGGAAGGATAATTAGAGAATAATGATAATGATAACAATAATGATACCATTTTGTTTGAGGCCAAGGCAATCAGCAATTGGCTGCATTAACAGAGAAAAGCTAACTTTATCTTTTCTTTTTGCATTTCAGTGATTTAATTTCAATATTTCCAATCAGAGGCCAAATTCATAATTATTTTAGTGATTCAGCTATCTGACTGTAACACATATAGATAATTGCCAGGAGAGCCAGAACTTGGCACCACAGGAGGTGCTAATCATGAAGCTGTCGCTGATTGCTGTAGGTCTTACTCAGCTAGTCACAGGACACTTTCAACTAGTCATTTATTTGACAAATCTGCAAAATGACTTCTTATCAAATGCCCCATAATTGTGATCTTGACACCACAGAGGGTGCTAGGCTACAGCACGCAGCAGCACTTTAAATCTGGAGAGGAACGTAATCAGAGTTTCAGTTTCTTTGTGATTCATAACATTCACAGAGACATTTTCAGGTTGATGTATATACCTGCTTGTGCATAGACGAACGGGCTGAAAGACAAGAGGAGATGAGAGGGTCAAGAGAGAAGAAGAGGAGGTTTTTCACCAAATGCCACAGGAATATTGTGCATCTCTTATCTGCGGCAGTCACACAAACCTCGCCGTGGACAGAGGGGCTAACAGGTTGACTAGCTGACTGACCGTGTGAATGGATGAATGGCTGGCTGGCTGACTGACTAGCATAGTGACTTTCCATCCATCCACCCGCCTCTCTTCCTCTCTCCCTGTCCCTCACTCTGTGTGTGTCTGTCTGGTTGTCAGGCCCATTAGCTCATTAGGCAGTGTGTGTGATTGGAATAAGAACTAAGCTAGCACAAATCTCTAGACTGTGACACACATGCATGCACACACACACCGATCTATTCTTTGTCTCTCTTTGTCTCCGTTTGCCCTTTCTCAGTCTTTCTGCTGCCTCTTCTTATTTTTGTTCCCTCTTGTTGTCTGCTTTTTGCTCGTCCCCCTTATCAATTGTTTCTCTGTCTCTTCCTCCCTCCCTCTCTGGCTCTCTCTCTCTCTCTCTCTCTCTCTCTCTCTCTCTGTCTTTACTACTATACCACCATTTAAATACCACCATTATGGCTAATAAAATCTCTATATTAAAGATCATAAAAGTGGACAAAGGCTATATTGAGATATTAAACATAGCATGAGGCACACTATTTTATCCAAAGTGCCACAAAGTAGCAGCAGAGGACTGGGAATAGATTACACTGGATAGGTTCATGATCAGCGCCGTGTTGGAGAAAACTTCTATGAACTTAGTATATAATTTTCTCCCCGAGCAAAAATGTTCACGCAAATCACATTAGGATGTTGTTCCTACAAGTGGATGCAGCTGGCAAAATTTGGGGCCCCAGCTTAATGCTAAGTAGGCATAAGTATCCAACTATACATTATGAACATCAGGCAACAGGCTACAATACATTATGAATGTTTAAAAAGGCTGCAAATGACTGTGAACAGCTGCCAGTAAGCATCATACTGAAAGCTGCACAGAAATACTGCTCCTTTCTTTTCTGTCATCCAATAAAAAGTTAGCTTCATTCACGCATGAAAGTTGTTTAAGAAGTTATTTCATTGATGGGCTAATGGCCATAAATATTGTACCATAAGCAGTACACAGTTGCTCTCTCTACCTGAACCAACAGGAACAGCTGGAGTCCCTAAATTATTTTTTACTGGAGCTTTACTCAGCCAGCTAGCCTCAGTGTTGTGATTCAAAGGTCACTGTTTTGAAAACACTGACCAAGCAGGAATGTTCTGTGAGTAATGCTACCATTGTGCTGCCCTTGAAAGAGGGTGAAACATATTTTGCATAATCTCACTAGAGAATAATACCACCAAAGTGTGGAGTTTCTTGTATGGGGAATAAAGTTACAAATTTAACATTTTAACCAGAGGTAAGAAGTGGCACAAATACTGAGTGTACTTTTCAGGTGTCAGTATCTACTTTTCTGGCAATTTCTTTTTTTACTCCCTACTTTTTAACACAAATATCTGTACTTTCTAATGCTTACATTTTCAAAACAGGCTCTTTACTTTTGTGTAATGCATTTTAAAGAACATTGTCTTCTTCTGACCATCAAGACCAATTTCAACCTATATGGACGGGACAACAACACACTGAAAAGACAGTTCCTTAGTGTATCCATCAGTCCTTATTACACGGCATTGTCAAATGCTCGATCCTGATTGGTCAATTACAACATTCTACGGTCTGTTATTTCTGTATAGCAGACCGTTGCTATGAATAACAGACCGTTGCTATGGACGCTTCTGATCGACTCTGGCGGATCACATCCTGTCATATCAATCTGCAGAAAGACGTTTACACCTGCGGCAAGAAATTGTTAATTTTCTCCTCTAATAATTGAATCCTCTAATTCAGGCAGCAGCAGCAGATCGGGTGAGTGCCTCTCCTAAAGCATTAGTGATGAGATAATATTGATAGCAGTTGTAACAGTAAAAAACTGTTTCCAGACTTAACAAGACAAAACAGACAAGAGAGGGTATGGAAGTTCTGCCAGCAAAAGAAAAATATATCTCATAGACAATAATAAGTATGAGATAAAAAGTTAAAATTATGAGAGAAAATGCCCTAATTATTAGATTTTTTAAAAATTATGAAATAAAAATCAAAATTATGAGAGAAACTAGACAGCAGAGAAAAAGTGAGGTTTAGTTAGCTTTGCACTGTAACAGCTGGTAAAAATTTCCTTCAGAGGGCTACTTTTTACCTTGATTACATTTCAGAGTGTTGTTGGGTGATATGTTAAAATTTTCCAACTGAACATGGTCCAACCATCCATTGGCAATTAACAATATCTTCGTCCCCATCCCCCCTCTCACCTCCTCCTGTCTTCTCGAGTTTCAGCTGGGAGACGTGGGCAAGTGGCAAATGCATTATGTTACATACACTGCGTATGTTCACTATGCGCAATAAACAAAATAAACTTACAAAATGGAGAAATATAACCATCTGAATTTAAATTTCATTCTTTTACCGAACTAAGACAAGCTTAATTGGCTTGTTAAATCCTCAAAAAACATTCAAACTTGACAAAAAAGCTTGTTTAACAGTCAACAACTCTGGTTTGGTCAAATTAAATCCTTAATTCACCATGTGAAAAGAGTCTAAAGAGTCTAACTCCTCACGCAGTTTTGCGCACTCGTGGTCCAGCAGAGTGGGTGTGTACTGTGCCACTGGATGAGAGTGCAGAGCAGCAGCTGTTATTCTACAGATTATTACATTAGCTAAATAAAATGAGAAATATCACCCCAAAAATTGGCCAAAAAACAAACAAACAAAAAAAAAACATGATAGATTCAGGCCATCGTCAGTAGGCGATATATACGTCCAATCCTATTTCAGAGCTCGTAATTTTTCATTTTTACTAAAGTAAAGAAGTTGAGGAAGTACATCTAGTCTTTTTTACACAAGTATCTTTACATCTACTACAGAACATGTGTATATTTGCCTCCTCTGTTTTGAACCGGGCGTATTGTTATTGAGCCGTACACATACTGGATGTGATCGCAGCATATGTTGCCCACATGTTGCTTTTCACATGTTGTATGGGGGTACAGTGGATACAGTCATACCTCTCGGTGCTGTCTCATCTCCCTCCTCCTCCTTCTCCTCTCTGTCTTCGTGACTTTGATTATGTCTCGCTTTTTCTCACTTGCTCACTTTTTCTGTTTCCATCTCCCTGCTCTCCGTCTCTGTCTTCTGTTTACATCTCTCCTTCTCCTCCTGTCTCTGTCTTCCTGTCTCTCTCACTCTCGCCGTCTCTGGCTATTGGTTCCTATGGTGACAGGTCTCCGGTGCGTTCTGTTCTGTTGCTATGGTAACTGACCTACAGTTGGAATCCTGCTCTCTGATCTTTGTGTCCCGTCATTAATGTATGTGTTTGAGTGTGTGCGTGTGTGAAGTTTATTACTGTAAGATAAGGCTCACACACAGTGTCTAAACTTAGCACATCATTCACGTGTACAACAATTCACACATGTAATAGCGAAAAGGGGGCAGACAGATGGACAGAGAGACAGATAAAATTAACTTGCTGAGAGGAATGACAGAGATTTCTTAAAGCTACATTCCAATTTTCACTTCAACACAGCTCAGGCTGGGTATCGATACTTGATACCTTTAAGGTGTCAACCGAAATAACCCAGTACCAAGTAGTATCAAAACATTTGAAACCTCTCCAGTCTAACGATACCTGCATTCAGTCATCTTTGTACCTAGATCCAGATGCATGGTTTTACTCACAGCCAGTCACCACCATTGTTCTTCACTTTCATGCAACATGTGATTGGTCCATTGCTGTAGTAGCTACTACCCATATAGTCTGTGGTGTAGTGAAGTTGAGTGCAGTGTATTTGACAGAAATGGCAGCTCAGCGCAGCAAGATGATACCATAATGTTGTAGAGTCTGGTTATACTACACACCTGTGGTGTCTCGTAAAAACAAAAATAAATATAATAAAAAAAATAAAATGTGGAAGAATTATTTCAAAAATGCTTCCACTGACGTGATGGGTATTAAATAAAAAAAGAAAAATAGTTTCAAATGAAGCGCTCTATTGGTATCATATCACATTACATTAAATTGTAAAATGTATGTTTTTGTACATGGTCTCTTAAAAATAAAATAAATCCAAACTGAACTGTAAACACAACATTGACATATTATCACCTTATTAAGTTGATATGGCAAACAGGGGCTTAATTACACATCCAGTATTCATTCAGCATCATGTTGCTGGAGAGCTGATAAAATTAAGTCCAATTTTCTCCTTTTAGCTCTGGTTTAGTCTCAACGGCTCCTCCAGGAAATATCTGGCTCCTTAGCTGTTCAGTATTCCACTTTGTTCACCAGCTGGTTTCATCTGTCTGCCATTTGGTGCTGGGCAGGTAGTGTACACTGCTGAAAACTGACGCCTGCTGTGGCTGGAAGTGAGGCTGATGAGAGCAGTGGGACTGATGAAACAGTAAAGTTGTCATAAAGTTTGGCAACCAAACCAAAACACAGAGCTGAAAGACACTAAAATACACTACAAAACTGAGGGTAACTGCAGAGTTGGGTGATAATCCTCTGCAGGTTTGTTATTACGAACGACCGCTCTAACAATACACATGAAATAAATATTCTGCTTACAGGAAATCAACACATAACACATCCTGCTGTCTGATGGCTAAATTCCACCAGGCCTGACTGTGTCGCATTACGGCTGGACCACGCCGGCCAAAGCTGATCACAGCCATTCTACACAATGCTTGTGATTCCACCAGCAGTGCTTTGACACGTCCCAGAAGCAGCTCTCCGCTCTGCTTCCAATACATGTCAAGTTAAGAAGAAAGCATACTTTATTCATTCCTGAGGAGAAATTACATTCTTTTCACTCTGTTGTAATTTTTGTACATACACACACAAGCCCGAAATACACACACATGCACAAACAGGACCTATAGACACGCATCTAAGAGAGGTGTCAGAGAAAGGGGGCAGCACACATATATATTGTCAGGCGCCCCCGAGCAGTTATGGGTTCTATGCCTTGCTCAAGGGCACCGCGGCAGTGCCCAGGAGGTGAATTGGCACCTCTCCTGCTACCAGTCCACACTCCATACTGGATGACCCTTTGGTTCCCAAGCCAAGTCCTTACAGACTGAGCTACTGCTCAGACCCCGTGTAGACTCACGATCATAAAGACAGACAGAAAAGTAAATATTTAACCATATAGCCTGCTTATCCACGGTAGAAGCACAACGAGCAGGGAAAGAGAATCTAATGAACAAAATCTGAGCAAGTAACCATAATCAGGTGGGCAAGGACGGAGCAGAACCGTGGTGCAGATGTGCCACGCTTGGTGGAATCAACTGGTCACGGTGAAGATGCTTTGCAACTTGCTCTCTGCTCACATTATTTTGCTGATGTTGTTATTCTGCTCGAAATTGTAGCTTGTGGCTCGTGGACACTTAAGAATCAGGGCAAAAATTGAGTTTAATTTATGAAACACCTAATTCAAATGAATAGGTCGTTATCAGGCTTCTGCAGAGGGTGATGGTGAGCTGATAATTTGAATCAGGTGTGTTGGAAGAGGGAAATATCTAAAACATGCAGGGAAGTGTGCCTTCAACACTTTTATTATTTGTTCATTATTACACAGGTGTTGCCTACCAACGGCACAGGCCTTTTGCCTGAACCAATTCACTGGTAAGACATAATGGGGAGGCGAATGGACTGTGTGGGAATGGCACCACTTTATCATGGACTCAAAAACTGTGGACAACAAAAGAATGCAAACACACAGCTGATTAGCACCAACAAGACTACTAAGAAACAGGAGGGCTGCCTGTCAGGCAATAATTCTGCAAGTAGTAGTCCTCTCTGGATCGCTCTTGGTGCAAAGCCTAAGAATAAATCATTTCCCTGGGAAATGGGAGGATGAGTGATAGCCAGAGCCAAGCACCCTGAGATTTGCGACGCTACTGGCTGGCCTGCAATACCATCCAGGCAGAGTGCCTGATCAACCCCGGTGCTTAGTAGGACACAGCCGTGGATAGCTGAACTAGCAACAAACCTCCCCAACAACCATGTGTACAACTTGAAACAGATTTGCACTGCTGCTGCAGGACCCCAAACTCTGATGGTAATTTTAAGCTGTAGAAGGGATGAGCACTGAGAACACCAAAATAAACTGCTTTCCCAAGAAGAATCCCACATATTCTGGCTGCAGACCCAACTTTGAAAAACATCCTAGTTCACAGGGCCTAGGGCCAATGATATTGTGAAACACCAGTCAAAGTACTGAAACAGGACTTTACTGATCTATTGAACACCCTCAGCTCCTTGAATACATTCATGGGCCTCGACTACCAGTCAGAAGAGGAGTTAAGAGATTCAGCAGATTGTAGGCGCTGAACACTTGGCTTTCGACAGCATGTACCTCCCATTTAGTGCACTTGACTGACAACTTAATTTTTTTTTCTGGGATTGAAAACATCTTATTAAGGCAAATGGACTTAAACCAAAAACCAAAGCAGAAATCTTGGTGTTGTCATGGACTCAGACTTAAATTTCAAAAGCCACATTCCAAAATCAGCCTGTCATCTTAATAATATATCATGAATTTGAGGACTTATCAGCAGGATTTAGAAAAATTTGTCTGTCTTTTATGGGCCCGACTACTGTATTTCTGTACTTACAGGTCTCTCTAACAAATTGATCAGACAGCTGCAGCTGATTCAGAAAAATCCTGCAACAGCCCTCACACAAGACCACGAGAGTGGATCACATTGGTCCAGTTCTAAGATCTTTGCTTGTCAAAGTATGGATTTTTAAAATACTATCGTGGGTATATATCATTGTATATAACATTGAATGATTTATGGCCAAAATACACTCCTGATCTGACCCGTCTCAGATCGTCAAGGACAGGTCTGCTTACTGTTCCCTGGATCAAAACATGTAAGAACAACATTAAATTTTTATGCACCACATATCTGGAGCAAATTCCTAGAAAACTTGAGGTCTGCTCCAATTCTCAGTTCTTTTAAATCAAGGCTTAGACTTACCATTGACTTTTATTAAATTAAACTGGGGACTATTTATTCATATCGTGCACTGCACTGAAATTTTTATTCTCCTGTTTTATTCTATTTTAGCATGTTTTTAACTTTGGATTAATTTTACTCTTTCAATTGTTTTTTAAATGTGTCTTCCTATTTTGTCTTTTTATACTACCTTGTGCTTCTTTTCTTAATGCCTTCTTAAGTCTTATGTTAAACACTATAAATTGCCTTGGTACTGAAAGGTGCTCTACAAACAAACCTGCCTTGCCTTGCCCACAGCACAGAATCACCATAAATGCTTGAATGGTCTTCAGACATCTTTTAAAAGAATCTTTTTATATGGATAATTTGATTCCTGGCATGTTTAAGGTACACATCCTGAAACAGGGCTTTCCTCTTTATTGTAAAATACCTTGAATGCCTTATTCTGCATACCTTTCTTAAACATATAAACACACAGGCATTTCTTCACAGAGCACAGGGTTGGCAGCGATGCAACACCCCTGGAGGAATTTGGAATTCAGTGCCTTGTTCAAGGGCACTTTAGAATTGTTTTGTGAGCAGCCACCTTTCATTGCAGAATACATCGTCCTTTCACAAACTTTTCTTCAGAAGGGATAGAGCAGAGGGCTGGCAGTGAGTGCAGTGCCACCAGACTAGTTTGTGATTCAGTGCCTTGTTCAAGGGCACTTTAATAGGCAGCCGCCAACTGGTCCTATCACACAGAGACCAGTCCTTACTCAACTGCTGTATCTTGAGGGTTGCTCTTTGTATCTATGAAGTGTGTAATCCTGTATTAAAGCGCAAGGCCACAGTGGTGAAGTCATTCAGGTCATAGAGCAGCCAATATCTCTGAGAAAGCTGAGTAGTGATAGTGTTAAAATATCAAGGGATTAAAATAAAAGGGGTGTAAGTGATTTTCCTAATTTCACAGTTGTTACATTGGGTGAAGCCCCTCAGTTTTTGCACAAAAAATTAAGGGTTTTGACCAGGGCTGACCTGAACGCTCAAAGCTTCTGCCATTACCATGGTAATCAATGTCCAAATCAGTATTCCAATACTGATTTTTCTTTTTTTGAACAGAGGAACAAGATGTTGCATCAGCTGCCCCCCCAAAAAAGGCAAAAAAGAAGAGCAAAAAATGGCATTTAAATAGCTTCAAAACCCATGCACATAAAAACCAGGTGCGTGCACATGATACAGGTGCAGAGTACAGAACAAAACCATCCTCGCACAGGAGCATTTCAGCAGGAATGTGGTCCCTCAAGCACGGGGCTGTAATAAGTGTGACCTCGACCCTCCCTACATGCTCCAAACTGCTCAATATTCCTCTCTCATCAAGTAAGCTTTTGAGACTTTGGAGGCAGGAATGGAATAGACCGTGGCTGATGTTTCCCCTCCTATCCTTGTCCCTCATTAGACTCATAATTACAAAAATAGAAAAGTATATAAGGAAGTGACTTATATACTTTCTTACTTTTAACAAAGTCAGAGCTTCAAATATTCGTGGCTAATTCTCATAAGAGCTGGGTGATGTCAAATGTCTTCAGTGAAACATTGCAATAAGTGATTTCGCTGGTTCTAAAAGGGTCTTCATGTCAGCACCACATGTCTGTAACTTAGTTGTGTTTCAAAAGAAATTAAACATGTAGTGAAGACGTAGTGCAATAAACAGTAGCGACAGCTTCTTTGTATCTTCTCTCCCACATGTCAAAAACTAAACTTAGGCAACTCTAAGAGGACACGCTACTTGGACTTTTCATTGTTTCTTTTGGCTGTGCCAAGTCAAACCATGCTGTGCCTAGTCACAGTCAAGTGGGCTGCAGTGACATCTCTCTGACCCCCCTTTATCCATCTCAAACAAGTGAGAGTTGAGAAAGATGATTTTTACTCCAAACCCCAAAATGGTATTTGAAACAGCCCCAGTTTTGACACTTTTGATTGCCATTCTTTGCTATTACAAACATTTTAAGCCCTTACTGTATTATCATCAAATGCTGATGAAGAATATGTCATATGTTTGAAGGCAGCAGAACAGCTACTAAATGGACTTGGAGGTGAGATTGCTTTATCAACTGCTGTTTTCAAGGTCAGCAACTCTGAACTTAAGCTTTTAAGCCAACAGGGACAAGAAGTCCTTAACGTGATGAATAAAACTAAATCCATGACAACTGAGCAAAATCCATTGGCTCATGTGATACAATCAAATTGCTTAAATTGCTTATATTCAGTTTGGACATTCATTTGTGAGTTAAGATGGTCAAATAAATAACAACTTTAGTAATATTTCATCATGAATGCTCCTTTCACACCAGCATTTTGGCACATTTTTAAAAAGAAACTGTTTCATGTAGGAACTTAAACCTTCATGTGGTGAAGCAAAGGTAGGTGCTGGATTCGTTTTCTGTCACCGTCGATGATTTGACTTTTATATTCGGTATCTGTTCTCTTTGGTTTAGTCCTCACTGACTCAGAAGTTAATTGGTTAACAAGGCACTGAGGGCTGTGGAGGCGGGGTTAATGTCTGATATGCTAATTATCACCATGGAAACACAGTCACAGCAGGAAGCAAGAAGGCAGTGACTAATGGCCCACTCATCTGATATTCCATTCAATTTCTCCCTCACTCTTTCTCTGTCTTTTTTCTTTCTTTCCATGGTTTCTCTCTCTCATCTGAAATCCCACTCATCTCTCTGTGTTTCCATTCTTCCTGCTGTCACTCATTTCTGCCCTCTGTCTCTCCTCGACCACTCTTTGCCTTTTGCTGTCTTTCTCTCTGTGCTTTCTCTGTTTTTTCCCTCTTCCTTGTGATGTGAGAATTACACTTTGGAAATCAGTGACAATGAAAATTGAAGTAATATTGGTGCGAAACAAGCCCAGACAACACTTGACAACAATGACACACGCACCAATACATAATGTATAAATTCAATCTCTTAGCAACCACTAATCGCTCTCTCCCTCTTCCTCCATTACTTAACTGTATGACTCATGTGTTGAGACACATCTTCATGTCTCTGTCAACATGAAGTGACAAGAGACTCACAGAGGCCCCTTTAAAGTATTAATAAAAACACACTGGGTTTCTTCCCAATGTCCCTGTATGTAATTGTATCTGCCTGCATCTCCCTCCAACTTTCCCTCCTCACTGTCAATGTGATTCATAGCTTTTTTTGACAACTCTGTCAACATGAGGAGATAAGAGACCACTAGTTAATTACTAGTCTGTTAAATGCAGAGACAGGAGACACACCCTCTTTCATATCCAGAAGATTTTGAAAAAAAAACAAAACAAAAAAACTACCAGACAGACTGTGTTGGATGTTGATGGCACACAATGCTCAGGGAAGTCTTAATGAGCAGTGTAGATAACTAAGTTATTAACCACGGATCCATCACGACAGATGAGGCTAATTGGGAAAATCACACCAGCAGGGAACACACGCTCTCCGTCTATTCCCCTCCATGTGTTTTTAAGATTGACTAGGAGCTAGTTTGTGTTTTTGTTGGTCTGTTGCAATTTGTAGACTCTTGGCTCTCACGCCTGTCAACAAGCTGAGGAGCTATCATCAATTTTTCTAACTCGTGTGATATATTCATTATGTGACAGACGTGTTTGGCTGCCATCCATTCTTTCTGCTAGCTTACACTGCTTGCTTCCCTGGAAGGCAGAATAACATGAGCAATTTAAAATAACTTCAATGTGATTGCGTGATCAATCCTCTCTCTTTTTATATCAAAGGATGGTAATGTGAAAAATGGTTGCTGAAAACATGAAACAAACATTTAAGAAACTGATTATTTTGGAGAAGGCACTGAAACAAGTATGAACAACTTGGAAGTTATGAAGATTATCTGGACTTGCATATTACAAAATCTAGCATGTACTGATATGCCTAAGCCATAACTTTGTCAACTAAACCTTAAAGCGATATTCCACTTTGTTAGAATAAGCCACTCAGTATGTACTCACCACTATGCCGATGTGATGATGGGTGAAGGTCTTCAGTTCACAAAACAATCCTGGAGTTTTAGGAGAAACAGGGTAGCAGCCTCATCCAGTAAAATGGCAGTGAATGGTGACCACGGATAAAACGTTTAAAAAAGCACACAAAACAAACACAACCATTCACTGCCATTGTACTGGATGAGGCTGCTACCCTGTTTCTCCTAAAACTCCAGGATTGTTTTGTGAACTGAAGACCTTCACCCATCATCACATCGGCATAGTGGTGAGTACATACCTGT
>JAJHUR010072486.1:0-18701 GCA_027495735.1 Lutjanus campechanus | reverse complement strand
GCGAGCCGCGACATTAAAAATGAACCGCAAAAGACGCCATTTACGCCATGTTTTTAGCTGAAATGTCAACTGTAGCATGTAGCCGGTAGGATGTAAACATGGCGTCGATCTCGCGAGACTTCCACATGTGCGTCCATTAAGATATATACGAAGTCTCGCGAGACCCACAAGATTACGCCACACAAGCAGGATGGAGACATTTTGTTTGTTTTGTGTGCTAATTTTAACGTTTTATCCGTGGTCACCGTTCATTGCCATTGTACTGGATGAGGCTGCTACCCTGTTTCCCCTAAAACTCCAGGATTGTTTTGTGAACTGAAGACCTTCACCCATCATCACATCGGCATAGTGGTGAGTACATACTGAGTGGGTTATTCTAACAAAGTGGAACCCTGTACTTTTTGTCATATCTTAGAGGTACTTTATTCTATCATTTCAATTTTTCATTGTTTTGTCAATCAATTTGTTCCCATTGACTTAATGTCACTGTTTTCTATTTTAATTGGTGCTTTTTAAAAATATTAATACGTTGGGATCCTGGGAGACTGGGTCCTAATTTAAAGTATCACACTATCAGGAGGTAGGGGCACTCTGTCTCTGAAGGAGACAGATCCACATGTCCATTTTTGCAAATGTATGCAAAGGAACTTCAACTTTCCCAAAATAATATATTTTTTCTTTAGATGATATTATTTAATTATGGGATAAGAAAGTTCACATTTTGCTATGCTGGTTGTTTCTTTCAGTAGTTCATTCTTGTAGTCAGTAGTCGTATGTTAAATATAATGGTAGGATGAGAGTTAAAGGAGTCATATCACACCAAGCTTTGCCTCTGAAAACAATTCAGAAGATAAAGACAGCAAAATAATACTTGATTCTTAGATGTATCGCGATACAGATGTGGAAGATTCTAAATCGATTCAGAAATGTCAAAAATTGATTTTCTTTGCCAATTAACATGAAGTTGATGGAGCAGAACTCGAGGGAAGCGCAGCACCCGGACAGTCTACATGCACACGTTAGTCATCAGCAGTTAACAGGGACATGTAAGTCATCTTCTCAAAAGGCAGCAGTTGCAATCATGTTTTGATTTAGCGTCTGAATAATCAAATTTGCGAGACGAACATGAATACTTTTTACCATCACCCAGAGATGTTAAGATGTTCACAGAGCGGAGTAGTGATCAGCTGTAACAAATGAGAGCGGCTGAGCGACACACTGTGGCATTTAACAACTTTGACCAACTCTGTGATGAAGAAAATGACTTTCTCCTCAGTCTGTTTCACCACAAAAACTCTGTACCTGCTCTACATGTTGGACACCAAGGTCTTTCCTCAGAGCTCACGGTGCAGAAGAGAGGCTGCTCCCCACTGCTGGAGACATTTCCTGAATAACACCACACACAGTGAAACACTCCACCTCCCCCTCATTTTGTTATTGTCATACAGGCAGGGGACTGTAGGATTCTTTCAAATTGATTAATTCATTAATAAATGCAGTTAACTGCAGACCATTTAATTCCTAGACATGTTTCATATTGTATTTCAGGGAAACTAGAGCAAGATGCTGAAAACTGTGCCCCTTTTCTATTAATTTGGTCAAAAATAGATTCTGAATCAAACCAGAAAAAAAGATCCCTCGCTAAATGTAACATATGCATCATGTTAGGCTACTTCTTGAGTTTTGGTGAGGATGGCTGATAGATACATACAAATATAAATACTAGTGAAAGGCCAGTGCTCAAGTTATAATGAGGTGTTAAGGTAAGCTCGTACCTAACTCAGAATCTTGTCAGTCGAATCATATTTGGCTGTTCAATACAATTTGTTCCAGCCCAAGACTCAGTCACAGTGGTCAGCATTAGAGGAAGCTGTAGTGCCGTCAGGTTTAAAAGTAGTTTAGCTGACTTAAGTGAGTCATCACCGGAGCAGACTGGAGTTGCACTGCTTTGCGTCATGCTATCCAACGACAAACTGCCCTCCATTTCTGTCACCTTTTATTGTTTCCATCACAGTTAGTATTCTCATTTGTGGTCATTTTAAAACTCGGTTTGTAAAGTTTACAGCCTGCCACGCTGTTACTCCTTAGTTTCGCACAGCAAGTTCTGCACACTTCTTCTGCTGCAGAATTCCTGCATTGCTGTGTACAATGACGCAGCTAAAAAAAAACAAAAGTGCAAAATGCGAGGTGACTCTGGGTCTTCTTGGCTGATGTCATGAATCATCAATTTTTCGGGGCAGCATTGTTGCATTAGCTGATTGACATTAGCTGCTTCATTCATGCTTTACAATCACTGGTTCATTCACCAGCTTTGTCGTTACCAGCTGACGCCCAATTATATTCATGCAGGTGCACAGAGGAATCATTACAACCTGGCATTTCTCACCGTTACCCTGCTGATACACTCGTGCCAGCTCCTTTCACTGCCACAGCTCCCACCATCACTACCTTTGCTTTATATGCATATGATATATGCATTTAATGATGTTAATTTGACTAAGATTAAATGTTTGTGTGTACTAAGAGGGGATTAGTTTTCTCTGCAGAATACATGTTGCTACTCAGATTCTTTAAGAGCTTCCCCAAAGAGCTTATCCTAATTGTCACTGTATGCTACAAATATAAATTCCTTTATGTGTCTCCGACTGAACTTCTCAAGTAGAACTTAAAAGCTCTGTTGATTCTTGTGTGTTGTTCTGCATTTTCAACTGCAGACAGATGGTCTCCTTCAGCTCTGTTATGGAGCAGATGTCGAGAGCAGCGGCAGTCACAGACACAATGTGACCTACCTTTTGATCCACAGATGCCCCACACTGCACATGGCACTGCACTGACCTGTCAGAAGTGTTGTGGTTTGTACGAGGCCTGTGTTAAATTAACCCCTAACCAAGTTGAGAAGAAGAAATCGAAATACAAAGTGTGTCAGAGCTGTAGCATGATGCAAGGAAGTTTGCAACTGACAGCGAAAAAAGTCCCCCAAAAGGAGCTCTACCGACCCAGGAAAGTTTCTTAATCAACACTTATGAATGAAGCCAATTTTCTAGGGCAACGCTGCCACTACGGCCACAAGAATGAGGACAAAGCAATTCAGGCTATGAGGGTATGGTGTGGAGAGAAAAGTCCTGCTGGTGCCTCCTTGATTGCAGCTCCTGGAGGTTAAGTGTCCTCCAAGGAGCTCAACACAGCTTCTGAGTCAGCCTCATAGTCACAACAGGTTTTTTAAAAGATGGGCAGTTTCATTTTCTGCCTGACAAGCAACAAACCGTGTAAAGTGTTGATACTGACACCTTCAGGATATGTGATGTTTACAGTGTCAGATGTGCACAATGCATTACAGGTCTTAGAATATTTACATTTCAGTACAGTGTACATACATGAGATAATCTTTTTCAGATTCCTAAGGCTGAATCCAATCTTTGAGGACAGAGAGTATGCACTGACATCACTTTCACAGCTGAACATGCCCACTCAATCGGACTGAGTGACAAAATATCCACACAGCTGCCTTTAGTGGGGGAAACTGCAAGTAAAATAAATGATTATCTGATTGAATTAATGGCAGTTGGACTCGACAGTGATACTTACAACTTACCAAAGACACAGTTATCCAATGGACAACAAGTGGCCAGGAATCAGGTTTCCTGAAATTTATATGCACCCAATTTTGATGCCTGTGAAATACACCAAGCAAAAGCCTGGAGCCTGATTTAGTCATAATGCTACTTCACGGCAGGGTTTTTGGCAAAATGAAGGTGACAAGGACACCAAAGGATATTCCATTTGCATGTGGACAAGTACAGATATTTTTACTTTATTACATTATTGGCAGACATCTTCACATGTCTGGAGTGAGGATGTGCAATGCAATGCACATTGATAGGAAGGCTCTGTTATATGGAATATAAATGACAGATGCAAAATATTGATATTTGTAAGCAATGTTGATAAATAACAGTGAATACAGTATATAACTTAAGATATTATCACAATCATGATAAATCATGAAATTACAATGGTAGAGGTGTGGTCCATCAGCTATTGGCAGTGGACAATGGCATGGCCTAACAGTTCAACTGTTCAACGGTTCAACCCTATTGTATACAGTGACATCACATGTTTGGCAAGTTTGGCTTACACAGTGAATTAAACAGAGGGTATCTTTGTTTAATTCAATGTGTAAGCCAAACTTATCAGCACAGTGGATCTTCAGACATTCAGGCCATAGGCCCTCTGTGGTCTTCCCATGAGCGCCCTTCACCCAAACATACAACACAACACACGTATCCTTAAAACCCTGTTTTCTGTGTTCTGTCTTTATCATGACATTTGCTGCTATAATCACCCACAATGATCATTATGATTCCAGAAGGAGCAGCTGCTTGCTGGTTATAAAGTGTAGCTGGCATAGTATGGTGCCTATAGAATTAAAAAGATCGATGACGTCTGTGTTTGGGGTTTCTTTCAGACAGTCTCAAAACAGTCTTGTCAACACAATGTAATTCAGTTTTGAAATTCTGTCAGAAAATGACCTTCAGCAAAGGAACAAGATCTTTGGCATATTTGCCCAAAAAGTCAGTTGTGAGTGGTCAAATTAGCCATGACAAAGTTTTATTTCAGTTCCATCAGGCTTATTACAGTTTGGTAAATAACACGCACTGACAGTGAAGGAGAGGCAAAAACCTCAGGACGAGGAATTCATCCAGATCCCGTCTGCATCAGAAAATCTGCAGCAGGCCTTGACATTTTGGTGGATGACGTGGTCATCATCATGCTGCATGCAATATTGACTGTGGTCCTCCATCACTCAGTCTGTGTTTAGGCATCAGAGCAGAGCTTTGGTGCAGGGAACCATCAGCATTTCCATTGCTCCACCATCTGTCACTGCAAGGGAGAATGAGATCTCTGGCTCCAAGTCTGCTGGAACAATGGTGCCCTCTGTCTGTTTCTGATGTAAAGCAGTTACACCCCTTTTGTGCCATAAAGCAATCCAATGAATTTCTAGGGGGTTTTTTTCTTGATATTTTCCCACTGATAGTTCAAAATAAAAAAAAATTAAAAAAAACTGATGCACAGAAAGCTGATACAGTTAGAGCAGTTACTTACAATACACACACACACCTAACCCGTATATGCACACACAAACACACAAAAGTGTTGGCCAAAGAGCAGAACTTCTTGAGCCCAAAGGAAAAAAGAGATTACTGTCTCTTTCTCCCTCTTCTTCGTCTGTTGTTCAGTAGTTATCTGTCTCTTCTTTCCATCTATCTTTGCCTCTCCTTCACTCACTCTCTCTGTCTCTGCCCTTGGCAATATCGTGATAATAAAAGCTAAAGAATACCTTTGAGTTTCGACTCCCTCTATTTCTCTCTGCCCCCTTTGGCCTGCCATTATATCACACACCCACACGCATACACACACAAACTCACACACGCTGATATGTACAGTATACACACGAACAAACACACATGCGCGCGCGCGCACGCGCACACACACACACACACACACACACACACACACACACACACACACACACACACACACACACACACTAGTATATCAAGTTGTGACTGAATTACATTTTGACTGATAGTGCTCTTGAGGGCAAAGCAATGATAACTCACCTGTATGTGTGTGCGGGTGGGTGGGAGTGTACCTTTAGTTAGGTAGGTACAAGGTTGCAGGATTTACGTGTGTGTGTGTGTGTGTGTGTGTGTGTGTGTGTGTGTGTGTGTGCAAATGTGTGTGCAAGTGTGTGTGCAAATGTGTGTGCAAGTGTGTGTGTCCATTGCTCAGGGCTACAATAATAAAGGAGATTGCTAACCTGAAAGAGTTGCCCTTTACTGCAATGCTAAGGCTGCCAAGCTCTGCTAGGACAGCCAATGCAGACCAAAATCTGACAGGGGTAGAGATAAAGTTTTCTTTGTTTTGCTAGATATTTTTCTTCTCTCACACACATGCACTCACTCACTCACACACACACACACACGCACGCACGCACACACACACACACACACACACACACACACACACGCACACAAACACAAAACTACCAGTAAGCTGGTAAAGATGCATCTTTATAAGGCAAACATTATGAAATATGAATGAATGTGTTGCCCTTTGTTACCAGCCACACTGAGATCCCCCAGTATGTACTCATTCATTTGAAGAAAAGTGGTTAATGTTAGTTTAATTTCAAAAGACCACTAATGTGCAGCTGTACAGACAATATTAGTAATTATATCAACAAATTTCAGGTGTCTTCTGTTACTGAAACAGACCTTTAAGAAATACTACTAATTAAAAGCAAATAATGTGCTGTACATGGATGATGATACAGCAAAATAACTACACTGACTATATAAATTATTTATACAAACCAAATGTCTGTAACAAGTTATTGGATAAATCTAGCCAGCTTCTGTTTATTTCTCTGTGTTGTCAAAAGAAATCCCCAGTATGAAACACTGTGTGGACCTTAAAACATACTGGTTTGCTTACATACACTGTTGGAATATGTTACTATGTGACCAATCTGTTAGTAACAGTATTATCCAGGCTCATCTTCTCCAGTTTTTACAGATTTCCTCAAAGATAAAGTGAATTTTTAAAAAGAAGCAGATCGGTTCAAACAGATTTCCCCAGACTTTGTCTCCAGTCATCCAAAAGTTGCTGTTTTTTCTGCTCCAAGACGACAGTGTTCATGCAGTTTGCAGTAAACACGGTCTACTTGTAGTGAGTACAGCTCAGAATATGCTTCCAGATAGTGCTTGAATTAAATCTAAACCAGCAGCCAGCACAGCATGGACATGCAGCTTTTATGGGGAGGCTTTGTTTTGTCTAGTTTTAAAAGACAAAGAACCAAATACTGCCTTATGTTTAGAGAAGCAGATCATTTTCAGTAAATTTTCAAAAAAGGATATAAATAAATTAATGTGTCAGCCTCACTTTTTAATTTATAACGGCATTTTTGTATGGAAAAGCTGCTTCATGGATTTAAAAGGTACTTGAAAGTACACTTTTCCCCCTAAAATTACTGATAAAATATTAATCATATACTGTGTACAGAAGGAACAAAGTGAGGCACATTGAAACAGAGATGAAGTTGAAGTTAAAGCGTAGATTTGACTAAACATCGCAAATCAATATTTGGTCACCTGACATAGGAATAATTAAAATCCTAAACATGTCCCTTTAAACATATAGACATAAGTTAAGTGAGGAGATATCCTGCTTTAATTGTTGCTCTCGCTACAAAATTCAACAACAAAAAGCAAATTCACATCAGATCCTTCAAATCAATCCATCATCCATGGTTACTGGTCATATTTTCTGTACATTAGCAAATCTATTTTAATGTTCAGATGTGGTAAAAATGAAAACGTATGTTTATACTATATCCTGGCTGGTAATTAAAACATCTTTTCAATGGTTAAATGCACTTTCCTCCCTGACACTAAAAGAGAGCATAAAAGGCTTTTTTTATTTCTTGTTCATGTGTCTTGTTCATTTTTTCATGGTTTTCATTTACAGGTATGTCCCCGAGTTTTTCTACTTCATTATCGACATTGTTTCAGAGTCTTCTGACAAATTAAACTCTAATGAGGGGACATTTTAAATCCTTTGTTTTTGGACAAAAATATGGTCACACTTTACGATAATGGATCTAGAAGATCAGCTTTCAAAGTGTCAAAACCATAACAGGCCATGAATTCATGTGGAAGATTTACGGGAAAGGTTCAGACTATTTTCCATTTTATCCCCGAATGAAGTGACCTCGTCCATGAAAACTGCCTTAAAGTGAGCAGACTGGCCCACGCCCCCTCAGAGTGGCCCTGTCTGCTGTCTGTACATCAGACCATTTACAGACACAAAACTTTAGAGGTGAGAGCAAAAGTCCGAGCTCTTATCCAGCAGCTGTTCCACAGAAATGAACCAAACGCTGCACCTCAGACAGCAGAGCAGCAGCAGCAGCATGCATCCACTGTCTCTCAGGACTGTTTGGGTACAAAAGGGAGGAATACATAAAATACGTACAGCATGTGAGTACATTCATTATTAAGAAGGTATGAGCAGTATGTAGAAGGGAAAAGTGCCTGTACTCTGTACTGTGAGTACAGCCAGATTCAAACATTGTTTACTTTAAGAATAAATGGAGATAAAATTTTACTAATTATTGAAAATACCAGTAAAAGTTTCCTGTTTCAGTGCCAAAGAACATTGATCACTATGTAACAATACCAGAATTTTTTTATCCCCCTAATAGGGATATAATGATAACAAAAATTCAAGGTATGATAATACAACGATAAAAGAAAGAAAAAAATCCATGATACAACATTTATTGCAACATAAAAAAACAATGAAAAATGACCAACAAAAATGTCCTTAATTAAATGATAAATCTAATGTATAAAGTATTATGTGTTCATATAAAAATCATTTTTTTCTCTTTAACTTAAAACATCTGCTTTCCTTCTTTAATACAATCAAATAAAAGAAACCAGCCATAAGCTAAGCATGTGCAAAAAATTATATGAAGTGTCAATGAATGTTTACAACTGCAACATTAAACAATGCAGCATTATTGGTTGGGCTCTATCTCAAATGGTATTTGTATAATCCAATTTAACTACTTTGTTAAAATATTTCAAATAACTACAGTGAATTTTTTATTAGGTCAAAAACTCAAAGTATTCAGCCCCAAATGTGATAAATAAATCAATCATAAATAATCATCATCAAGTGTACAGTAACCAGTAAAGTATAATCTGGTACAGTGCATCAAATGGTGCTTTTTTTATGTTTTAAACTGTATGTGGTCCCTTTAAAATAAATAAAATAAAGTAAAATAATGAGTATCACATTAAGTTAGGATACACCCTCCAACACAAGGTCTCTCTACTCTCCACACACACATGCACGCACACCCACTTACTTGTGTGTGTTAATATGAGTGTCATTATGTCACAGTAAATCATTCTGTCACTAAGCCTCATATCTCCATTCCTTCAGATATACAGAGAGAGAGATTTAATTACCACACATAGATACAGCCACAGGTAGAAACATGGAGCTAGATTTAATTATCTCTCTCACACACACACTCACACACAGCAAGGGAGTGGTAGACCTTAATTGTAGCAACATGACACTGAACTGAAAACAAAACAGCAACCCAAACCTTAGGAGGCTGATTCCTGATCCATGTACACAAAAACAATCACACACACACAAATATGTTTGTAGTGTATTTTATATTGCTTAAAGCCTTTACTGAACCCTTAATCCTGATGTCAACTCGAGCAAACACCAAACACATGAAACTTATTGATTCCTGACAAAAGCAGTCATATCTGAAGGATTCACGAGTAATAGGGGCATTATTCTATGTGTTTTCTGTCTGTAAAGAGACATCTACAACATGTATGTACACAAACAGAAGCAAACACACATCACACAGATCGACACTGACACACGCCCACACCATTTTCTTCTTGCCATTTCCTTCTAACATTATAACAGCCACTCTAAAGCATCCTTTAAACAGTACACACACAAGGGTGCATACTGGCTGCAGGACACGGTGTCCTAAGGACCTTTGCATTTAGTCATTTGTCTGTTGTTCAGAGGATAATTTTAAACTAGCAGGGAAACAACTACAGATGCACAGACACAGAGACTGTTGAGAAATCAGTGGTGTATGATTGATTGGTAAAATGATTAGCTGAAATTGATCTGTGAGTTAATAAAGTGGTTTCGTCTCTGATGATTAGTGATTATTAGTGATGTGACCTTTTGTTCCAGTTCAAGATGGAGTTTTAAGTATGACCTTACAACATGATAACAGAAGCATTGATTCTGAAAATTCCAACATGAACCAGTTTGATGTGGGGCAACAACAACAACACTGATAATTCTAAGTCTGCTGATGCAAAGAAAGCAAAAACAAGTTCACAACCACCGTGTCATTAATCATTTGCAACTCTGTCAGGAGTATGATTACTGAAAACAGGTGCTGTGATGTTTGCAGAGTGTGAGTCCAGTGCAAATGCTGGTTACAGCTGTGCAAAAGAAGATATCAACTTCTGAGATGCTTGCACAAACATGAAGTCAATTTAGGGAATGGATGGATAGATGCAGATGTTAAGCCAGCATAAGCAGTATTCACCTTTTACATACAGAACAAAACTGCTGCTATGTGTTACTTGCACATCTGCATTTGCACTATTTATTCTATCTGCACCATAATTATTTGTTGCAGTTCATATTATCATTACAGTTCTTGTTCTTTTTCTGTGCCTTGTTATCCCAACAGTTTTTGTTTGCATTTTCATTTGTGTGTTATTCTCCCCCATGTCTCAACAGTTTATGTTGTAAATATTTAAATTCTAAGCACTTTCTGGTATTTTGTTGCTTTTTTTAGTTTTTCGTTACTGCATATTGTTTCTAAAATGGCATTGTTGCAAGCCTGGCACCCAGTAGAACCTCAACCAACTTTCTTCTGTGCTGTTTTCTGTACTTAGTATGAACTAGGCTCATAAATGTTGAAAAGAAAACCAAGTTTTGAAGATGGTTAAAAGATGTTGACAATATTGAGGAGTGTGTATTTGTATTATTATATATCCATAATCGCTTTATTGTACCTAAAATGTACTTAACGCAAGTGATGCAAAACAGAGCAGGTAGTGATCTACTGTGCATAGAAAATCATATGGTCAGACGTGTCATCATTCACACAGTGCTCAACAATCAGACAGGCAGACAAGCAGTTTATCGCTGCAGCTCTCTCATGTGGAATGTGTCTTGATGGCGCGGTTGAGCTACAGTGGACGTATTTGACGGCACGTTAAATGTTGTCAAAGTGAGTGAATGTGTTCAATCTTCTGGGAGGATAATAGCTGCATCCACAGGGAACGAAAGGAAATTGGTGTGATAAGCCTTAAAACGATTGAAACCGAATCCAGCAGCAGTCCCAGAGACTAAATCTCAATCTAACTAAACACAACGGGAGATTCTGAGGTGCCAAAGACATGATTTTTCCACAATAAAAAACACTGAATAATGGAACTTCTTGTAAAAAGAGCTGTGCTATATGCATGCCCCCCTCTTTAAAACCTAGACACTTGTAGAATTTATGTCAAGGCTCACTGAATGTGCTCTGGTGGCACTACACCCTATAAAAGCACTTTATGCTGGCATTTCCTTTACTTGAGTACTCACTTTTATTAAACACCAGAGCTAACTGGAGAAACAGTTGGCAGGTTTGTTGTTTTCTGCACACATTTTCCCCCCACAACCTCTGCTGTTACCAGGTCAGACAAATTTGATAAAAGTTTACTGAAAGTACACGCAACAGGGTTATGATAAATATTGCAGAGAGCATGTAGCTTGTTGTTTCCCCACTTATTCACTCCCTGAAAATATATACTTAAACAAGAAGTTAACAATGGCACTAACAAGCATAGTACTGTAGTAGACGGCTAGATTGGTGTTTCTCCTCTTTAGATTGGGTCTGAAAACAGATAGTTGACAAGGGAGCAGGAAAGAGAAAAATAAGGCAAATGAGCACGGCGGTGGGCAGGTAACAAACTGTATTTTCTTTAGAAAACCATCTGTTAGAGGAGGGAGGGTATGTGAGGATCTGTGCTAACAAGAGGAAAAGAGGGCAGGTGAGCTGATCTACGAGCTGAGCAGAGATGTGTTCTATCAGCATGGGCATCCTCCCCTCTCATAAGCCCTCAAAATCACCCTGAGCACTGAAACAGAGAGAAAGACAAAGCCACAGAGGGAGAAAGACAGAGAGACAATCCTGTGTTCCAGTAATTAGTCTGTAGAAAGTGAGCTGGACTATAATTCGGTCAGTCAGATGGATGTCTGCCCTCCAGACATTAGGTTTAGCCATTATCTACACTCATCCCTCCACTGTCCATCTATCCATCTCCCCTTCCCCACCACATTCATCCTTGTACCCTGTCCCACCATCCATCCATTCTATCCCTTTTCCTCCCTCATGTCCTCTCGCCACTCCTCCACACATTAGACCTATCTCATCATTTATGCTCAGCTCTTCCATCCGTCTATCCACTCCTGTCTCTCTCCAGCGCTCTCCTCCTTTCTGTCTCCAGACATCACATCTAACCATATTTTAAACTCATCCCTCCAGTCCTCTCTATCAACACATCCATCTCTTCCTGTCTCCTCTTCTTCCCTCTCCTCTCCTCTCCTGCAGATATTAGATCAAGCCCATTACCTGCGCTACATACAGTACACTCACAGGAATCAGTTTATTTGTCACGAACAGGACATGTGCAAGAATCTGTCGTGGTGACACTGATGGAGAGACACTCAGCTCACAGAGTCACAGCATGTTGTCACATGGCTGACAGGATTCACATTCAATAGGTAACTACAAGACACACAATAGACCACTACTACACTCCGAGGGGTGAATGTCCCCACTGGTGCCCTCGTGTTCAAAAAAACACCACCAAAGTGCCCTCTTGTATGCCCCTACAGTAGATAAACATAACATAAAATGCCCTTTAGGGTGCCTGTCCAGTGGAGAAAATGTGATGAAATGATGAAATGGTGTCCTTCCAACATACAAAACATGATAAAACGCAATGCAGCGCCACATGCGATGCCCTACATGAAAGAAAATTACTTGGCCTCTATGTGCTTCGAAATAGTTAATTGTTCCCTGTTTGTTTTTATGACAGAAGTACAGTAATTGACTCTTCACTCAGCCCCGCCCTTCTTAGTTACTGAAAACAATAGGTCTTCGATTCGACAGAGAAGAAAACAAAAGCAGCTTCTCATTTCTAGTGGACGACCAGGGATTTTGTCAGCTAAAATGATGACGCTTGCTAGCAAATTTAATAAATGTAGCTGGCTAATATAAGCAAATGCTTAAACTCCTTGAGTCTGCAGAGAAGTCCACCTCCAGCTGACTTTTTAATGTTTCCATCTGACATATTTTAAAATAAGAACCCTGTAAAAGGGTCTGAAAAATATGAAGTTAGTTGACGGCTGTGTACGTGATATAATGTTCATACTAAAAGACTGAGGGTAAAGCTACATCACAGCAAAGACCGGTTGAACAGTGAAATAAGACACGTTTATGTATATGATAGGTGACAGAAATACATTCATCAAGGTCAGAAAAGGAAGCCCAGGGATTAGATTAAAGGCAGCTGACCATGAGACCACCAGTCAGACAAGCGGGACTGCCATTGCCCCAGTAAGAAGGCGCTAAGCTAACCCGGCTTAGACCTAAGAGAGCAAGCCAGAAAGAGATGTGTTGTTGACAGTCCACTTTGATTCTGCAACAGCCTACATCCTCCGCCAACCCCCTCACATAACAAATCCCAATGTAACCCCTGGGAATAACCCTTGAGTCTGGGAAATGCAGCGGTCTAACAAGTTTGGCCAAAGGTAATGTACTGCAGGTAGCAAACTAGTTAGCTGGACATGCTAATGTTTGCAGTTAAAGCAGATAAAGACAAAGTTTAATCCATTCCTGTATATTGTTTGAGGTTATTGAAGGACTACAAAAAAAGACACCACCCACCAAACTTCTGAGACACTGAATATCACTTTTCTTAGAGCCCGATGATCACTGCATCAACATACAGAGAAATGCATGCCTGACCTGCCTGCGGTACCTCAGCAGGGTTAACTGTTGTTCTTTAATTCACATAATAAAACTTTTTTTAAAAATCCAAAGCAAGGAGTGCAAATGTTTCACCACAAATGCATCATGACTTTCAGCTCACTGTTTCCCCACACATGTAGCTGGTGCCTGCTTTTTTTTTTTTTAAATTTCCCCCCTGCACCTCAGAGAGCCTGAATCAGCCAAAGTAATAGACAGACTATCTACACCATGACTTGACAAACACACTTTCACCATCAGTGTGTGTTCAAGCAGCATGACACACAGGTATGAAGATAGCACCGTCCTCTACTCTTGTCCATTCATCTTTCCATCCCTCTTTCTTATCTCTGTAACCTCTCCTCCCTCCAGACATTAGATGGAGCCCATTATCTACACTCATTGCTCCACTCCTGCACGCATAACCATCCCTACCTCCCTGTCTCCATGTCTCCTCCTTCCAGACATTAGATCTGAGCCCATTATCTGCACTCATCCCTCTACCCATGTCCTTCCACTCTTTCTATACATCCATCCATTCCTCCATGCTCGCTTTGCCTCACTTTACCTGTTGTCTCTCCCCTTGTCTTCCCTCTCTGTCCCTCTTCCCTCCTCTCTCTGCCAGATATTATGTCTAGCCATTATCTACACTCATCCTGCTGCTCCAGTCCATCCATCTCTCCTCTTTCACTTCCCTCTCCACCTCTACGTCTCTCACCTCCAGATAGAGTCACCCATTATCTGCACCACTCTCTCCATCCATCCATCCTGTCCCTCTCACACACATGCATACACTCTCGCTCAGCAAGAACAGGCACACGTTCACCTGACGTCTATCTGGACAAACAGTCAAGAGTGCAGCAGGGAAGAAAGTGGAAAATCTCTGATCTCCAAAATAAGACACCAATTTACGTATACTTCAGATAAAAAGAATTGTGTTTTTGTCTTGTTTGTTTGGAAAAGCATGATTATTGCCTACCTTGTAAGACACTATTTCCACATATCCTGTATAGAGTGACAGAAAGTACATTTGCAAAGGTACAATTTTGAGGTTTTGTACTCTACTTAGGTATTTCTTATTTATGCTACTTTAAATTTATGCTCCACTACATGCCAGAGATAAATATTTAATGTTTCACTCAGTTACATTTATTTGACAGCTATAGTCAGCCAGTAGTTATTTTTTAGATTAATTAACATGTTAATTTATGTTAGAAAGACTTGGCTAAACTGGTGGCTTCTAACCTTTTTTCTTGTGACCTCTTACAAAAATGCAGTGTTTAGTTATGAACCTTATCACAGTTCAGATGACCTCACATTGTTTCATTTAAATAACCTATAAATGCCCAAAGAGGTAAAATGATCCAATATTCTGTCCAAGGTCCAAAAACTGAAAGCAGATTTCTCTGCTGCCATTAATCACACACCAGAGTTATCTTTTGGCCTGACCCATTAGTTAGGAACCACTGGAGTAAATTAGCTGACTGTGTCTGAAGTCGTTCAAAATTCTCCACAAAAACTCCACATCCATCGGCTACATCGGTAAAATTCTGCATATACCTTACTGCATCAGTATTATCAACCTAACAGTGTCATTTAGTACTGTATAACACTCACAAGGACCAAATTAGTACTTTTACTTTGATACATTACAGCAATATTCCACTCTTAGATGATCATCCACTCAATATGTACTCACCACTATGCAGATGTGAAGATGGGTGAAGATCTTCAGTTCACAAAACAATCCTGGAGTTTCAGCAGAAAACAGGGTTGCAGCTAATGGCAGTGAATGGAGATCAAATGTAAATGTAAAAAAAGAACACAAAACAAACACAAAATGTCTCCAACCTGCTCGTGTGGTGTAATCCAAGTGTCCGCGAGCCGCGACATTAAAATTTAATCACAAAAGACGCCATTCACGCCATGTTTTTAGCCGTTTGTTTACAAGCTACCTGCTACATGCTACAGTTGACATTTCGGCTAAAAATATGGCGTAAATGGCGTCTTTTGTGGTTAAATTTTAATGTTGCGGCTCAAGGACACTTGGATTACACCACATGAGCAGGCTGGAGACATTTTGGGTTTGTTTTGTGTTCTGTTTTTTTTTACATTTACATTTGGTCTCCATTCACTGCCGTTGTACTGGATTTGGCTGCAACCCTGTTTTCTGCTGAAACTCCAGGATTGTTTTGTGAACTGAAGATCTTCACCCATCCTCACATCGGCATAGTGGTGAGTACATATTGAGTGGATTATGAGTCTGGGGTGGAGTATCCTTTTAAATTCATTTTGTAGATGATATTTCTGTATTATACTTAAGGAGGATATTTCATATGGGGCGTTTCTTTGTGGTTACAAGGAATTTTAAATTATATTTACAATAAGAATTTATATAAAATGGAGTATTTTTACTTGACTGTATTGGTACTGTTACTTAAGTAAATGATCTGTATCCTATGAATATTACTGAGTTAATTAAATTAGAAGGTTCTGGATTCATATTTTTTCTTAACAATAAAAAATGAATTTTCTGTAAAATGTAATTCAATATCATCAATTAAAGCATTTAAGAAGGACTCAGCAGTAACTGTATGAGAGGTTGTATCTTGAAGGATTGTGGTTTTGCATGTTCAACCTTATTTTGTTTCTTGCTGCTGTTGACTTTTTCAAAAATGTGTTTTTCAGACAGTGTTTGCTTTCATTTTATCTCAGTGGGGTATGAAAATTCAACTTACAGAAACATCAAACTTGCTTCAGGTAGGTAATACATCACATTGAACAATAAAAAAGCTTTTTTTTTTTCTGTCAATTTGATGTTATGGTTTCATGACCTCTGAAATTTCAGTCAGCTGCTGAGCAATGACAGTTGCAAAGCGAGAGAGGGCCCATTTCAGATGATCCTATTTTATCATCAATGCTTGTTAACCGATGTCTTCTGGACAGTGTCACGCTTTGTGGCAGATGTCGATCCGGTCATTGAAGCATTGCTGAAAGCACCTTCGAGGAGAGTTTTAAAATGGTGTCTGCTTGCAACAGCATTACCGTAAAATATAAATACGCAACTTTGACAAAAATAAATAAATAAAAATAAACAAAGGAGCTGTTCATTGTGATGGATTATGCATATTAAGCAACTTTGCAAGTTGATTTTAATTGCATCCTGAGATTAAATGAAACCAGTGGCTGCATGAAAGTTTCAAGATCAATTTTTAGTTTATGTTATGTTTAAGAAAATGTAGTGTAATGTAAATATACATAATTTGCAGTCAATGAGCCAAAACATGTATGTTAATATTGTAGATGGACCAGTTGATCTAATTACTTGTAATTAGTTACAAGTTTTTCAATATAAATATAATAAATAATTTGTTTGTTTTGGGTGTAGAATCTCGATCTGTATATAGGATACCAGTTTTAATCAGATAGACACTGTGTTTTTCTGCAAATATAAAAGGAGGGTAAATTGAGTCTTGTTGGATTCATGCTACACTACTGCTGCCCTCTCTCCTTTACCTTCCTCTCCTCCATTGCGGCAACACTGTCTTTTTATCCCTCCATCTCTGCCGTCTCTACTCCTTCCCTCTATCCTCCTCTCTTGACCCTGGTCTCTCACCTGTCCTTTCCTGTTCTTCCCCCCTTCCTTCTATTTTGACCCTGCTGTATACATCCATCGTATTCTTTCACCCTGTATGTCCATCAATCTTGCTGCCTTCCTTCTTTCTCTCCTTTCCTTTCACCCTCCTTGCTCCCGTCCTGCATGCATCTGCTTCATTCTCACAGCATTCACTCTGCCCTAATCCTTGAAGTCTATCTCTCTCACCCCTTCCAGCTCAGGTCCTTCTTATTTTCCACTTCTTCCTCTCTTTTGTCTTCTCTTTCGCTCTTCTCTCTCTTTTTCCTCCAGGTCTCCACTGAGTTTGACAAGCCACTTCTCTGCTTGCTCTGTCACTCTCCCCCTTATCTCTTGTTCCCCCTCCTCCTCCACCCGTAAGTCTCTCCTCACCACTATCGCTTTCATTCTTTTCCTCCTCAGGTTACTGTTAACAGTTTTGCTGCAGAGAAAAAGCAGGACTGTGGCCATAAAAATCTGATCTGTACTCATGCTCTTGTAAAATGTGAATTCACATGTTTCATTAATGCTTTGAATAAGAATAATTAAAACCTTAACATCTAGTGTTTTTTGTTTCCCCATGACTACCCTTAAAGGTTCTATATGGAAACAATTTATATTGATGGAAGAAATGGAAAAAAAGAAAAAAACACTGGAAACGATTGGGGACATTAGAATAATAGACGAGAATTATAATTTAACTTTACCATATTGTGTCTATTCCTCTATTATGTAAGTGCTCTGCCTCATATTTTTTTCATTTCAGGATCACTAACAGTATTTTTTGTTTTGCATGTAGGCGTCTTGAGAAAAATATTAATAAAACAGAAAGGCAAACAAAAAGTTATATATGTGGCATTAACTTCCAGTAAATTTCAGACCAAAACAAATGGCCACATTTGGCCTACCGGACTCCACACAGATCATTGTACTGTAAAACAAACTTATTACACATTCAAACTCAATATTCATCAACTTTGGTTTTGTTGAAATAAATCTTTTATTCACTAAGTTAGATGTGATACAGCTGTTGTTTTGCTGTGCTCAAAGCCAACTAAGAACAGAAAAGCTCACACAGTGGGACGCCATCACTCCACTCGCAAATAGTTGTTTGCTGATATACTGATGTCAAGAATATAACCTTTAAGGCTGGAAAAAATATTTTCGATATTTTTTATGGCTGTAACATATTACTTGAAATAGAAATATTCCAGATACTGATGATTTTATAGAGTTAAAATAATCCTAAAAGGAATTTTTTATATTTCTGTGTGAGTGAATGGAGAAATCTTTACAGACTCTTTATGACATCACCATTATTTGTCACTGCCCACTGATCTTAAGAAAAATGAGAGGAGAAAAGTAAGTTTTCTGATGTGCCACATCTAATACTTAAGTTTACATAACTAAAGCTTCCTTCAGATCAAATGGTTGCTG
>JAJHUR010072485.1:0-12397 GCA_027495735.1 Lutjanus campechanus | reverse complement strand
GTTACACCAATATATTGGTCTTGTAATTATATTTGTGTCTTTAATCTATCTATGGACAGTGAAGTTTGATAATTGTAAAAAAAAAAATCTTGTTTGATAGCCACATTTGAGGGATCATTGTGTTTATTTTATTGGGGGTGTGTGGGCGTCTGTCTGTCAGCAGATTGTTGACTGTTGGTTCGTTGAATGGTTGGATGGTTGGTTGGTAATAAAGAGCAAAATGAAGCAAATCTTGTTGCAAGTATAATCCCCTGGTTCCCAAGAAGGCCTTGAATGTCACATAAACAGACATGGCAATCTGACTCATGCTGATGCTGAAAGAAATATGTGGCCATTAAAACCAAATAGCAGGAACAGGAAAAACAAAGTGTTTCACTTGAGTAGACAGAGAGGAGTGGTGTCAGAGGGGACAGGGGACGCGTCCCGCTGGTTTTCCACACACTGGAGGTGAGCTGCATGAAGGAAGACTCCCATGCTGAAGCCAGGTCAGTGCAGGAGCAGGAGGCAAGAGACCACCTAATATTGACCTTTTCTAAGATCTTTTTTTAAGGAATAAATTTTACCATGTCATGCTTCGGTATTTGAATTCACATAAATGCAAAATGATACAATATGTACTGTGCTGTACTGACCTAAATGACAAAACCTAAAAAAAAAAAACCTAAAAGAAACAAATGTTTTTATGCAAAATGGTTTTAAAATGTCACTTCTCAATATAATTTAAATGCTTCAGCATTAGTTTGGACGAATTAAAGACTTGTGTATCACTGTCACATGAGCACCATCTGCTGTTTTTTATCAGGTACTGAAAGAAGGAAGTCACTTCACCCATTGAAATTCTAACTCAGACTCAGACAGACGGAGAAAGTTTCTGGTTTTCCTGCATGTTCCAACGTGCTTCACAGTCAAACACTCACACGTCCTTGAATGTTAAGTGTTGGACATATCATGATTTTATAATCTTTATTTAAAATATTGAAAAAAAGAAAGAAAGAAAAGAAAAAACAGTTGAATGTTAAATTATAAAACAAATCATGAAGCATGCAAAGCTGCAGGGTTCTCCTGTGGGGACAAGCCAAAGAACCCTCTATGGTCCTAGCTAGAGTGTAGACATGTATGATCTGCTGCTTGTCATTGAGTTTCGTGATATTTTTCTTGTTTTATTTCATTGTTATTGCATTATTTTTTTGTTAAGTGTTAGTGTCTTGTGCTGTTCTGTATGTATTTTATTGTTAAGTTTGGTGTATTTTAAGGGACGCTGCAAACTGAGGCCAGAAATAAACGCAGTAGAAAAGGCAGATACCTACTGAGCTAATTATACAGGTTGATTCAATTCCTCAAATGTACCAAATTAGTTTAGCTTATAATTCCTCCTTTCTTCTCATCAGGTGCTGTGTCCTCACCCATCATAAAGATTATTTCAAATAACAGATCCTCCAGAGTGCCCTCTAGTGGACAAAACATGATCACATGCCCTCGAGTGCATGTGTGCAGTGTGTTGTCTTTGTCAGAGCACCAGTGATTGTTACTGGTTGGTCTGGGTGCCTGTAAAGAGGAGGGTGAGATCAGTGTAACAAATACTCAACACAATACTCAATACAATTCGACATTTTGTGTCTGTAGCAGAATTTAATCAAAACTGGAAACAATCACTGGACGACGACACAATCTTCTTTTTCTTTTCTTGGCTTTAACATTAGTGTCACATACAAACAGGAAAGGTTCAAACATCATATCATCATCAGTGATTTACTGAATCAGACCTTTTTCTCTTCGTGTGGGTCGGTTGTGGTGAGATTGTCTGTATTGAAACTAGGCAAGTTAAACAAAGAGAAGACATTTTGCCACTTTAAAAGCAACAAATAGGCCAACAGTCCTCTGTGCTGAAACACGAACAATTTAAACTGAAAGTGATGTAAAGAATTAACTGACCTGTTTCTTGCAGTTTGATCGGAAACTTGTGGTTTGTTTGCCTCCAAATCTCAAAGGTCAAACTCACTGAGAACAGAGCGTCTCAGACTTTACTGATATTTACTGTTGTTAAATAAGATCTGTGGTGCAGTCGGCACTTTTTACAACAAGATAAGAAACCATATAACCAAAAATCAATGTCATGTTTACATAGATTTATCATCATTTAATGATGGAGGAAAATAATTAATTTACTGATCAAAAAAAGGAAAAAAATTACAATATCTTACATTATATGCAAAGCAGCTTGATCCTCCTATGGGGACAAGCCAAACAGCCCTTTATGGTTCTACTCAGCACCTTTATTTCTAAGAGTCTAGACTAATTGCAGAGAATTCAACATTTGCTCCACATTTCATTCATGTAAAAACATCCGTCCTCAAAGCAGCAGCCATTTATCCTTCAGTAAAACTCTCTGAGCCTTTTGTTTGGTTATTTTTGATCAACAGCAGCATGTTTGACAGAAACTAGTGATGTACCCTGATAAAAGATCTTTGTGAGGAATGAAAACCAGGACAGAACCAAGAACAGCTGTTGTTAGTGGTTCTCAAATGTCTACTACAAGTTCAGCCACAGTCGTGAACCAGTCCAAAATTGTGCAACAGTCCAGATCGCAGGCTGCGTCATCTAATGAAATAAACCAAAACAACATGTGTCAGTGTTTTCCAACATGAGCGTTTCCTCCTCTGATACCTTTCTGGTTAACTTACAGCTGATTAGAACTACTTGGTTCTAAAGTTCTGCCTGTGTGATGAGAACATCTGTTTAAAGTGACAAAGAAGCCACAGAGTGAAGGTTTGTGTTGGTCCACAGGCAGGGACGCCGAAAAGGGGCGAATAAGGAGAAGGTTTCTAGGAGCCCTTGATTGACAGGGGCCCAGAGAGGCCCCTAGTACAATTATAATACTGACAAAATAATATGACACTCAGTAATAAACTTACAATCATACAATATTTTATATATTTTATTTTATTAATCACAAAACTTTCCTGCAGTAAAGTCATTTTGTGTCAGATCAAATATTTTATGCGTAAACATGCACGTCATCATTTCTCATGGTTACCAAAACTCCACCAGTGTATTTTCCAGCTCACTGCTGATGTTTTGATCTCTGTATATGTTGAAGAAGAACTTTTAAATTCAAATTTACAATAAGAAAATTAAGGAGAGGATCATGACTTACTGAGTGCATCACGTCTGCCTGGGCGCCTGTTGATAATGACAAGAATGATGACGATGAGAGTGAAAACAACAAGCGCAGCACTGATGCCGGCGGCGATGGCGATGATGAGGGTCTTGTCAGTTGTTTCACCTGAAAAACATGAAGAAAGATGTGAGGATTTGTTCTTTGCTGTGACTTTCCAAACATCCAAACCTTCAGCTGCCAGTTTCTCCTCCTCAGTCTGTCCATGTCCACATGACAATCATGACACATTTATAATGGCTTCATGACAACCAGTCACAACAGATCAGTCAAAACATAAAACTAAAGAGTTTCTTAAAGTCTGATAATGTCATGGTCAAGGTCAATTTTATTTATTTAGCACATTTAAACAACCAAGGTTTACCAAAGTACAATCTAGAGAGCATCAAGGAATTAAAATACAATTATAGAAATAGAGAAATACAATATTAGAGCGCACAGTACACAAAAAACATGTTAAAGTGTAGCAATAGAAAACAAAATAAAGTGCACAGTAAGTACAAAATTCAATAAAACAGTCTATGAATTGCAAATGTTTGGCTCAACATGAATCAAAAGCCAATGAGAAGAAATGAGCAACGACTTAAATATCTCCAGAGTCTGGGCAGATCTAATACACATAGGTAGCCTGTTCCACAATTTAGGCGCAGCCACCGCGAAGGCTCGTCGCCTTTAGTTTTGAGCCTAGATATCGGGACGTCTAAAAGTAACTCACTTGATGACCTCAGTGCTCTAGCTGGTGTGTGAACATGGATAAGTTCAACTGGGGGGCCAGACCATTCAGTATGTTAAAAACAAACATCAAAACCTTAAAATCAATCCTGTAGTGGACAGGAAGCCAGTGCAGAGAGACCAGAACCGGTGTGATATGGTCACGTTTTTTTGTGCTGGTCAAAAGGCGAGCGGCAGCATTTTGCACTAGCTGCAGATGCTGCAAAGAACGTTTGTCTAAGCCCACATACAGAGAGCTGCAGTAGTCAAGCCTAGACGAAATGAAGGCATGGATAACTCTCTCCAAGTCTTTGGGTGAGAGATAGGGTTTTACTTTGGCGAGTAGTCGAAGCTGAAGGAAAGCACTTTTGACTACAGAGCCAATTTGCCTGTCAAATTTAAAAGCACTGTCAAAAGTGGCGCCAAAGCTTTTAATAAAAGAACGTTTTTTTGAAGCCAGGAGGCCCAGAGCGCCAACAGAGTCATTTACACATTCTGGATGTCCAAACCTCAGTCTTATTATCGTTTAGATTCAGGAAATTTAGGTCCATGCAAGTTTTTATGTCATTAAGACAAGCTAACAGAGGCTGCAGAGTCCTTATATTTTAATTTTAAAGGAAGCTACACCTGGACATCACCTGCAAAGCAATGAAAAGAAACAACTTGCCGTGACAAAGATAACAAATTAACAACATCTTTGCATTGAAGATGACATACTTTACGGAATGGCACTTCATGACGTTGATTCATCCATCACTCAGGCTGAAGTCACTGAGGTAGTTCGCTCTTTGGTGGCAAGGCACCAGGGGTGGATTAGATCTGCCCTGAGTACCTGAAGTCTCTGGATGTTGTAGGGCTGTCTTGGTTGACACGCCCCTGTAACATCGCGTGGCAGTTGGGGACAGTGCCTCTGGACTGGTAGACCGGGGTGGTGGTCCCTCTATTTAAGAAGGGAGACCCGAAGGGTGTGCTCCAACTATAGGGGGATCACACTCCTCAGCCTCCCTGGCAAAGTCTATTCCAGGGTACTGGAGAGGAGATTTCGGCCAATAGTCGAATAGCTGTGCATTTTAATGACAACAACGTAAAAGATGCAACAAGAAGAAATACATTTTGTGTGTTTCTGTGATGATGGGCTATCTGAATGTCTTTTGCTGCTGTAACAAAAGCAATTTCCTTGAAGAAGGATTAATAAAGTTTCTATCTATCTATCTATCTATCTATCTATCTATCTACATGTAACAAGACGAAAAACACATCAACAAACAACGTAAAAGAGATGATGAAAAGATGTGACATGACTAAAGTGATGTAACATGATGAAAATATATGTGAATGATGCGACAAGACAAAACAAGATTTTAAAAAAAGACATGTAAGATGTAACAAGACAAATAAACTAACTGGATTAAAAAGACAACACTTGAGCCAAGAGAGTTTTCTGTTGTGCAGCTCATCAGTGTCTCTGAGGATTTAATCATCATAGTTATTCAGCTCAGTCCATGTTTCCTCTTTTCTAAAACACAGTGTGACTTACTGACGATGAGCTGGATGGAAGCTTCCTTCTTCATTGATGGAAGAGAGCAGCTGTAAGTTCCTGCATCTGACAGCTTCACTCTGAAGATTTTCATGGAGACGTTTCCATCCGTCAATTCATCCACGAACAAACTTGTGCGGAGATGATAATCTGAATTTTGATGATCAATCATCAGTCCTCCATCTTGGTGATAATGGACGTATGGTGGGTCCAAATCAGGTCTGGTCCACACCACCGTCTCATTAGTGACACTGATTTGGGGTTCAAGGTAACATGGAAGAATGACATCATCACCAACCAGGGCTATGATTGGTTGCTGTGAACAAATCAACTCTGATTCCACTGCAAAGAAAACAAAAGAACAAACAAGAAACAGCAGCAAAGTTACAGTAAAATATGTGTCAAACTTTCCTTTCTGACTCTAAAACTAGTAAACAGTCAGATTTGTGTTTATCAGAGCTGCATTAAAACAGAGATAAGATCATCAGAGTCCTGACAGAAACCACTGCAGCCTCAGAGTCACATCTGACTCGTCACAGTTTGACCTTCATGTAAACACTGTAGAGGACAACTGATGAGGAGACTTCAAAAATGAACGTGGCTGGAAAACTCTTGTTTTTGCTCTTCATTAATACTTCTGTCATATTTTCCTCTCTTTGTTGTTTCCACCATCATCATCTGAGTGTTTGTGTAAATCGTCAGTGGATATTGGCATCACAGCAGCTTATCTGGTTTTAAGACATTGAACAAAAATAATAGGTATAAAATGAATGTAGATAGATATAGAGAAAGTGATAATGGATCAAATACTAGATATTACTAACTAAATATTATTCAGAGGTGGAAAGTAGGTAAAACATTAACTCAAATTCTGTACTTCACATGATTTTTTACATTTTATAGTATTTTTCTTTTTTTCAAGGCAAACAAAAAACATTGCTGCATCAAAAGCTGCGAGACAGGACACATGGACTATATTATGGACTATAACTGTCTAAGGAGTAGACGCAAGCATTAGGTTGTCAACCAAAGGTCTGAATAATTCTCTGAGATATGAGTCAAAATGTTAACATACTGTATATGTTGTCAGGGTGAATCAATAAAAGAGATGTATTTTGCCAACTTTGCATGATATTTCTACACCTACTTAGAGAGCCTATGGAATTGCCCTCATATGCTGCCACAGTCTGACAATGACTGTGAGCTTTCTCCCCATCATATGGGCTGTCTGGAGCCAGCTTCCCTGGAGCCAGAACAAACAAGCTCAGGCAGAATGGGACATCAAGTTCAAGAATCGATTTTAATATTTTCTCATATGGCTGACCAAAGTTTTTTGTACATGCGGTCAGAACCACAGCATGTGGAGAAGTGAACCGGTGCTTCCCCGACACCTGCAAAAGGTTTGGCTGTCCCTTAATTTCACCCTGTGTAGACCTGAGGGGGACCAGTTTACTCCGTTCATTGTTTTAGTCTTGTTCTAAGTTCTCTTGATATTTTCTCAAAGTTCTTTAAGAACTTGTTGTTTCATTTCTCTTCTGTATATGAAAGATTAAGATCAGTCTCCCAGGTTGACTTCCCTTACTACTGGAACTTTTAAGCAACACAGAATAATTAAAGATAATTGCCATGGGGATATTTTTTTTTCTCTCACTGGTGACAATGGGCTTCCACACTTAAAGGGATAGTTCACCCAAAATACAATGCCTCCATCCTGCTCATCTGGTGTAATCCAAGTCTCCTAAAGCCCCAACATGCTTAGATGACTGAAAAAACTGCAGATCTGTAGCTTGGAGCCATGTTCACATGCACACTGGGTGTGTATGGTGTGATGGAGTGCTCACAGCATGTTGAGACTTTAACAGACTTGAATTACACCAGACAAGCTTGTCTGTCCCTTTAACATATCAATTCAAGATTAAAAACAGTCAGACATGCACATAAATTCTGCACATTTTTATAACTGAATCTTTTATAACATCATTTAAAATAAGCTCATAACAGCTCAATGAAACTTCTTTCAACAACAGAAAGTAAATAAAAATAATAAACCTTTCAGTCAAGTAGAGAAAAAATAAAACTTACCTGTGAAGTTTATGAGACAAAGAGACACCAGAACCTGCAGCATGAACTCCATCGTCCTCACTGGATCACACTGGAGACGTTACTGAGCGGATCTCAGGATTTATGAATGATTAAAAGGAGCAACAAGCCTGACGTAATTCTTTCCTCAACCTGCTCTGTTATGGTTTCCAAACTGACAACCTGTTTCTCTAAATAGAGTGCAGCGATAGGGGCATTTTCTTCAACTGGTGGGAAACAGATGTAACATAAACAGCAGTGACCTGCACAAACGCTGATGTACATGTATACAGTTTTTTTTCCCTTTATGATTGCTGAAAACAGGGTTCATTTTGTCAAAACACAATTCACACAACCACGCAAACTATATAATAATTTGTTATTGCAAATCTGTCTTTCAATGGAACAGCTGCCAGGGAATTAGGAGGCGCCCGCAGCGGAGGGTGACTGCAGCTGGAGGCCTGCAGCAGCGACACCGACAGCGACACCACCTGTACTGGTAGTTTATTCCACAAACTGTTGTTTATGATACATGTATATGAGCTCAAACATGTTTCGGTGACGTGTCAGTGCCATGATCCAACACACAAATGTAGGTCAGTTACAAACAACCCGACACAGAAGAAAAAAACATACCATTCTGTCACCGTCCTCTGGCTCTGGAGGCTCAAACGTGTCTGGACATGTCCAATAAAGCTGGTGGTCCTTGTTTCAGGTGATTTTCAGGTCACAGTGGTGTTTGATGCTGAAACAGCAGAGCACAATTTTGAGACCCAATTCTAGATTTTAAAATTTGGCTGGATGGTTACTAAGATGTTTCTGTGTCGCGACAAACTCATGCCCCGTTTACACGTACACGGCTATTTCACCCTCTCCATTTTCAAAAATAATTCCGTGCACACGTATCTGTTTACAGAAAACTTTGCGTTTACACGAACCCGTGTACGTCTGCTGCCAGGACATTCCAAAACTGTAGGTGGCAGTGTAACGAGAAGCTGAAGCCCACGTTAGCCAATCAGAATCCCGAAAATAGCATCCATGATCCATGATCACCATAGCATACCACTTTTGACGCGAGTGCAAGTTCTGTCGCATACTGTGACGTTTACTGCCTGCTTTTTCTCCGTTTTACATGCAAACGCGCAACCGGAGTTTTCAAAGATCTCCACTCTGGCCGGCGCTTTTAAAAAGCATCATTTTCAGAGCCGTATTCTCCGTTTGCGTGTAAACGAAGGGTGCAAACGAAGGGATATTTCTCCGTTCCCGTTTCTACGTGTAAACGGGGCACCAGACCACACATTTAGGTTCCATGAGGACACATCTGGTGCCATAATAAAGTCTGCTGCTGGTGTGTGTTTTATGTGGGGTTTCTTAGTGCACAAGTGTTACTTATGACCTGGACCAGGCTGCGTGCCAGTCTCACCTCTACCTTCATCCACAACAGCCTGGCTCACATTTCTACCACACAAGCCGAGTGACTGCATCCTCTCGGTCGGCTCTGTTTACCCGCCAAGATGAAATTCGAGCAGTATGTTTCTTTTGGAGTTTCTGGTTTCTTTTGGACAGTTACCAGCACAAATGTGTTTGTTGTTCTCTCCATAACAACATTACAAAACCACAAATTACGAGCCATGTTTTCCTCTTTTTGGTCGTTGGATGCTACTGACTAGTTGGTGACACTGATTGTGACTATGGGAAGTCAGGCTGGGGTTAAGGTGTCTAGTTTTGGCAAACAGTTAATTACTCTTCATTTTTGTGAAAAGGCTCAGCTAAAAGCAAAATTAAGACAAGTCGAACATTTCAGACCAGTGTAAAATATCTTTGTGAAACCAATCCCTGGTCTATGGAAACCCATTTCCGCCACTGAAAGAAAAAAAATATCCCTAAGGTAAGTCATAATTATGTGATTTGGCAGCAGTACATAGAGGACTGTTTTAAACATGGATTTACAACAGGTGAAATACTTACTTTTCTTGTAAATTCACATGGGATTGCACTAAACAAAAGCACCCTTGAAATTTTTGACAGACAGAGAAACAGTTTGAATATTGCTACAGTTGTTGGATGGTGAAGGCGTTGATCTGCGGTCAAGAAAGTTGTATATCAAGCAGAAATGAGAGAGAATTTCACTTTAAAACTTCAACAATTAGTGTCGTCAGTTCACAAACACTGACTGAGAGTTAAAAGAAAAGCTGATGCATCGCAGTGGTGAACATGATCAACTTTTTTTTGGAACATGTTGCAGGTGTCAAATTAAGAATGAGTGAATATTTATTTATAGCCATGAAGTGTATCAGTTTGAACATTGAATATCTTGTCTTTGTACTGTTTTGTGTTGCTTGCTAGTGCTCATAAAGCTTGAGCAGACTGTTATAACACCCCCATGACCAACACCAACCTGTGTTTGTCCTGCTGTCACGTGTCAAAATGTGTTCAGAGAAAAAATCCAGCTGGGACATTTATATAAAAAGTGCAACAGGCCTTTTTTATTATTCTCAGCGTCGTCTAGTTTGGATGACAGTATGAGTAGATGCAGGATTGTAACTGAGACAAATTATGATGTACAGGTCTTATTAAATAAGTGCTGCTGTTTGGTGTGAAAAGGAAGTGGAGGGAGCGTGTTTAGAGAGGAGATTGTGGTTTGGTTGCTGTCTTCATGCAGACATGAGTGAGGTGTGAACTGGAAACAGCATGAAAAGTAAAAATCACTGGACAACGACACAATCTGTAAATAGTCCTTTTATTTGTTATTTTTCTCTCAATCTTTAACATTAGTGTCACATACAAACAGGAAAGGTGATTGGAAACTTGTGGTTTGTTTGCCTCCGAATCTCAAAGGTCAAACTCAGTGAGAACAGAGCGTCTCAGACTTTACTGATATTTACTGTTGTTAAATAAGATCTGTGGTGCAGTGGGCACTTTTTACAACAAGATAAGAAACCCTAAAACCAAAAATCAATGTCATGTTACATAGATTTATCATCATTTAATGATGGAGGAAAATAATGAATTTACCGATCAAAAAAAGGAAAATTACAATATCTTACATTACATGCAAAGCATCTTGACTCTCCTATGGGGACAAGCCAAAGAACCCTTTATGGTTCTAGTTAGCACCTTTATTTCTAAGAGTCTAGACTAATTGCAGAGAATTCAACATTTGCACCACATTTCGTTCCTGTAAAAACATCCGTCCTAAAAGCAGCAACAGCGGCATGTTTGACAGAAACTAGTGACGTCACCTGATAAAAGATCTTTGTGAGGAATGAGAACCGGGAACGAACCAAGAACAGCTGTTGTTAGTGGTTCTCAATTGTCTCAGCAAGTTCAGTCACAAACATGGACCAGTCCAAAACTGTAGCGCAGTTGTCCAGACCGCGGGCCGCGTGATCTGATGAAATAAAACAGAACATGTGTCAGTGTTTTCCAACATGAGCGTTTCCTCCTCTGATACCTTTCTGGTTAACTTACAGCTGATTAGAACTACTTTGTTCTAAAGTTCTGCCTGTGTGATAAGAACATCTGTTTAAAGTGACAAAGAAGCCACAGAGTGAAGGTTTGTGTTGGTCCACAGGCCTCGGTGTGGAACATAAGAAATTGAGAGCGTTTAGGTGGAACACTCTCAGAAATAAGGGCACTAAAAGGGTTCTTCCTGATGGGCTGAGGTTCTACCCAGAACATTTTGCTTCAGGAGAAACCTTTTGTTGAAGTAAGGGTTCATCAGGGTTCTTTCTAAGCGAAGCCCCCCTTTGGGAAGTTCTTTTTGAATTGTTGAAATCCTTCTTTGTGCCATCATATGAAAGGTTTCTCAGTAGAACCCCCTGGGCAGGTTCTACACAAGACCCCTTAAAATATAAAAGGGTCCTCAGTAGAACCTCCTGGGTTGGTTCTAGGTAGTAGAGTTATTGGTAGAACCCCCCGGGGCGGTTCTTGTTAGCATCTTTAGAAGGTGGAAAGGTGCTGGATGGAACCCCAAGAAAAGGATCTGGGTGGGTTCTTGGTAAAAAAAAACAAACATTTGGAATATAAAGGGAAGAAGAAGCTCGAAGGAAAGAAGTTATTATTAATACCAGTGTATTTTCCAGCTCACTGCTGATGTTTTGATCTCTTTATATGTTGAGGACAACTGTGTTATTAAAACTTTCACATTCAAATTTACAATAAGTAAATTAAGGAGAGGATCATGACTTACTGATTGCATCACGTCTGCCCGGGCGCCCTCTGATAATGACAACAATGGTGACAAAGATAGTGAAAACAACAATCCCACCACTGATGCCGAGGACGATGGCAATGATGAGGGTCTTGTCAGTTGTTTGACCTGAAAAACATGAAGAGAGATGTGAGGATTTGTACAACTGCAACATCAACAGTCAGTGTCGGGGATATATCAAGATTTAAAACTCACCAACTCAGCTACATGTTGGTTCTGTAACATTTACTCAAATACTGTGGACAAACTTTAAATTTAAGGTACTTGTACTTTACAGGAGTGTTTTTCCATTTTATGCAGAAAAAAAGAAAGAAAGAAAGAAAGAAGACGTGTCCCAGGAGTCGCCATGTATGAACTTGTTTAAAGCAAGAAGTTGAGATTTTTACTTACTGGAATCATTGATCTGTTCTGTCCGGTTGATGTTATGCGTTGGCACTGTTTAAAGAAATGATAAAAGAGTTATGATAACCCCATAAACATAAAAAATATATTTTATGTATTCTGTATATTGACTGTATTTCACTGTCAGGGAAAAACTACCTTTCCACACATGCAAACTTATCTTGGTGTCACTTTCTGACATTTTTCCCTTTTTTTAAACTTTCTATCATTTTTACTTTCAGTGAAACCTGCTGATGTTTTCTGCAGTGATATATTTTAATAAGTTACTGGAATTTTCACC